>JAYDZG010000010.1:12730615-12750505 GCA_034509265.1 Microcambeva bendego
CTATTTGTGCTGTAACTTTGGTAGGAGAGTAACATAATTTCAATCCTCTGTATGTATTGTACATATGCAGAATTGACAATAAAACTACTTGACTTGACTTGAGAACATGCAAACTCCACAGAAAGGACACAGACCATCCCACCCCACAGGTTATCGAAATACTCCAATAAAATTGTATTTTATAAATCTGAGTACATCACTTGTTTTCATTCAGTGATTAACAGGACCTTAAAATTACCAAATAATTGATTTCAAATTGCAGTTCATTTGAAAATAGAATAACCTTATTACACCTATACATCCATTCTAACCAGGTAACTAGATTATTGTAACGTATATAAGTAAATAAATGATACGAGATGTGTTCATGCTGGTGGAAACACCACACTGGCGTGAATGAGAGTACGGACGGTTGAGAGGACCGCACTGCAGCGTCTCTCAGTCGGTCCATCTGTCACGCGACACCGAGGCTTAGCTTTAGACTGGGCCTGATAGCATCATAACCAGTGTATATGTTCTAATCCCAGCAGAACACACACAAGTCCGCTCGTGTAGACACCCGATCATCACCGAGAGCCGTTAGTCTGAACTATAACCCGATTAGAGAAGCCAGATCAGACACATGGATGAAGGAGCGCGAGAAAGTTCGGTGCAAAAATAGTTGCCATGTTGGAGTGGTTTAGCGTTGCAAAATATAAGCTCGAAAATGCACACGCGTCGACTTTAGAAAACTTTAGAAACTTTTAAACAATCGGTACATTTTTGATAGTGGAAAGTTAGAACGGAAATGGAAGAAACGGAAACAAAACAGCAGAAGGGCAATGTAAAAGCAGCCGGAAATCCTGGAGAAAAGTGCACAGCTATGTCAAGACTTCCGAAAGCGGGCTGATCGTGCCAACGCTGCGGCTGGCGGGATGATTATCAGCTATATAGGGGAAGGAAACCCGACATGCAAGGCAGGTAATGACATTTGAACATTTTAGATTTAAAAACTACTACGTTACGTTACCCGATCTGGTCTTTGTTAGCCACTTAGCTAAGACGACACGCTAAGCGTAAACGCATGCCTTAAACCCACGAAGCTAGCTAGCGTACAACGTGAATAGTAAGTTTCTGTATCAACCCTGTACACACGACAAAATACACTTTTACATCACTATCACTGGCCGTATTTAAATACGTTACGTGATCGACTTAACAGAACTTGTTTTACTTCGTATTAAGTAACATACGCGGCCCGTAGTCTCTTCGCTGATAAGCTAAATGGCTATTCGGCTAGCTTGTTTCTTTTTTTATTATTATTTAAGAACGGCTGCGTTCTAAATCGCACACTGCCGTGTTAAATAGCACACAGAATACCAGCGTTAATGCCAGTGTTGTTTCTGCATACTATTAAGGGATCTAATATGCCGTTTCGAACGCATCCAGGCTACCCCAGATGGCTAGCTAACTGGTTAGCTTACGTTAGCATAAGTGAGATTTCGACAAAAAGCGGGAAAATAAGTTCAAGTCTAAATAAACAGCGACTCGTCAGGGGTTTCAAAAGTTACATCGTATAACGAAGCAGATAGTTAAATTTATATTACCTGTAATTAACAATGTACGTGTCGTAGAGTTTATCAGGACTTAGCTGGAGTTGTAAGCAGCTAGCTTAAGTGTGTGCTAACTTGACTCGGTGTTGATGTTAGTTTTGGTTGAGAGCTGAACTGGGGGCGGAGAAGTGGAGGAGGCCTAGACAGCTCTCTCTGTCTAGTGTACCTAGAAGTGTTAAAATGTTATATTTATCTCCAAATCACAACGTAACACGATTAAAAGTGCACTTTTTATATAAACTGACATTTAAAAAATGATTTGCTTAACGCACGTAGTTCAGTTGCTCCTCATAGATAATTGGTCGAGTTAACAAGGATACTGAAAGTATTCACAAATGTTATTGCCTTATTCCAAAATAAATTCCATTTATTTTATTTTTTATTAATGGTTGTCTTTCTGGAAACGCCGTTAATGTTTTCTGGATGCACTGTACATGTTACCTGGGATACAATACTTATCCATGGTTTTACAACTCTTGTTGCTTGTGTCCAAGGATAACAAGAAAAAACTATTTCGTTATTAAATAAAACCATTCCTGTAACATTAATTCGTTTCATTTGTAGTTATTATGAGTATTTGGTGTTCTCAAGTTTGTTGGATGAACAGAATTTCTATGCCCTAGCTACTTTACTACTAGCATCTCTATAACCATTTTGCACACTTTCGACTGGACTGCTTATTTATAACATTGCTGCCATGTTGATCCTATTCCTATATCATATATTTTCTTAATTTTTGCTTTATTTTATATTGTATTTACAGTACTAAGGAGAGCACACTGAATCAGGTTGTACTTGACACTCATAGTTGTGGGGGAAAAATAAGAGACCACTTCAAAATTATCAGTTTGTTTTAGTTTACAATTTCTAACTGTGTGTGACAAAATGAACAACGTGGGTTTTTTCCCCTCACACACTTTATTTTTTCCCCCACGACTGTATATTGCTTTTCTGATTCAGAGATCAGAAACTGGGGATCATTTAGAATATCGAATATTTGGAATTTCGAAAACAAATTATATCACGTCTACATAATCACTATTTTTATGATACATTTTCCTACCATTGTACCAACTTTTTAATGACATCAGCAAAAAAAAAAAAATAGATTACAAGCTTATAGTAGTTAATAAATACTATATTATACTATATTAGATTATTATATACCATTGTATATTATAAGTAATTTTACAGTATTAAGTAACTATATAGGTTGGCTATGTATAAGTAGCTTTATAGCTAGTTTTTGGTTACTTATAGATGTAGTCATTATTACTATACCTTATTATACTGCCCATTATATTGTTTTTTTACTCCCTATTTGTAGATAGCCGAATTTATACATTCTTTCCTAATTGTGCTTTGTATTTATTGTTTTTTTCTGCTTTTTTCTCCCTATGCTTGTGCTTTAGAGTCTGGATGTGTCAAGTTCCATGTTCCTGCTGCTGTATGGAAACAGTTTCCCGTATCCATCCATCCATAGCAGCCATAATGCTTTAACTGACTTTTGTTTACAAAAGAAGAGTCGAGTGGAATTCAAAGTGATAAAGTATACATAATAAACTTAAGGGGTGCAAATTTTACCCATTTCATTTAATTGATCACTGCCAAGCCAATCATACCCCGTCAGCATATAAAACACATGCTTAAATATTATCAAACTGTGAAAATGGTAAATATGACTACTACAGAGTAGTTCAATAAACACAATAAAATGTAGATTTTAACAGTCCATGGCAAACAGGGCATAACAATGTGCGGTCAAGGAGTTGAAAGATTTTTACATTATTGTCCTTGATTGTAAAACAGGCTTAACATTTTGACAACCTTCTTAAGATTGTATTGGTCCCCCTTTTGCTGTCCCGTACCCAGCAGACCGGGATGTACTGAATATATGACACCTTTCGATCAGAACCAGCTTTAACTTCAGAATTTGTGCTACAGAACCTTGTTTGTTGGATGCATGCGAAAAGCCTAACTCAAATCCTTACGTTTGCCCATTTTCCTTCTAACACATCAACTTTGTGAATAAAATAAATATAGTACGAATAAATAAGTTCTTATCTTGTGTTGTCTGTTTTCTAAAAAACATTTTTGACTTTTATTTGTTGTTCACTAAAGCCGACATGGTCATTTTAATCCTGTTTGATGTACTTTGTTCAGCTAAAATGAAGATGCACAAATTAAAGGGAAAAATAACAGTAATGGTGGTAAGAGATTTTAACATTAATGTCAGTTAAACAAAATATCCTTAAATACCCACATGGATTAAGATAATTATGTACAGTGAAAAATGTTCTCACGCTTTCCAGGAACATGTTGACGATTTGACCACTAGGCGGAGCGCCAGATTTGCTAGTTCACTTGGCGGGAAAACTGCATAGTCTGTCATTTTCTAAACTAAATTTGTATGCACTCTATGGTAAACAATATTCAGTGTACGAGGGTCATGAGGTCGAGTCTCTCACTTGCAGTGGTCCGGTTCCTTTCTGATGTATGCATATTTGTATCTCCAACGAGTCTAAAAACATACATAAGTCTTAATTACATCTGATTTTAATATCAATTTACTGTTTTATATATAATTTTGTACCTCAAATTCTTGCATAACAGAAATAAGTATGTGACGCCAGTCTTAAGATCTTATAGTCTCAAGCTGTAGTGTGATATCTTATAAAAGCTTACACGGAGCCTTACACTTAGCACCTTTGGAAGTTGTCTTAAGTATCTTGCTATTAATATAGATAATGACACTCAATACTTAATTGCCAACAACAAATGTACGTTTGGATTGTTTCTCTGCAATGAATCAGATTATTTAGATTATATGTCATTCATGACAACTTGAATCAGAAGGTTAAATCTTAACTGGACCCCTATTTACATCAGACAAATTGGAATAAATAAACCAGGTAAACGTATGCTTTTGAAAATGCCCTCAAATTAGAAAAGGGGAGGGGAGGATGGTCCAGGCACCACCATAGTTTGGCATCCTGTATAAGGTTCAGTTCATTTTTAACCCCTTATCCTAATGAGGGTCGGAAAGGGGTGTTGGAGCCTATCCCAGCTCTTCAACGGGCGCAAGGCACATGGTAACACCCTGGATGGGGCACCAGCACCATTCAGTCTCAAGGACACTTTACAGGAGAAGAAAAAGTAAAGAGCTACATTCTTTTTGGCCAAGAGCCTCAGGTTGGTGTTTTATGTTATGAAAATAAAATATAAAGAGCACAATAATTAATATATATATATATATATAAAAAATAATCTCATGCGTTTAAATCATCTGGTTAGACAGGGATGTGTGCTGGGGAAATAGCATGACTAATACTCACTCCAAGGTTTTCAGCAGTGGAAAACCAATTGAATGTACTAATCTGGGACAAAAATTAATAAGATTTTTTTTAAAAAAAGGCTTCGTGCTCGACACCAGTTACCAATAAACACAGAGTTCAATGTTTTTTAAAACATTATATTTTAATTTCCAAACTTATATTAGATTACAGAAAAGGTACATTTGATGAGTCAGTACAATTTTTTTTTTTTTAAGGGAGTCCAAAAAAAGACATGTAACCCAAACCGGGGTAGGCATCAACAATCACACACTGTAGTGTTACTGACCTGGAGGAACTAGATACTAATCTTTAGAGGTTCTGATACATTATTTGTACGATGCACCTCATTTCCTATAAACTTCGGTTGGTTATAAAGTTTGATTTCTTGACGACCATCAGTTGTTTAACACACAGATGGAACAACTATTGAGGTTTACCTCTAAAGCCCTAACAAAAACATAAAAAACAGAGCTTCCTACAACAGCTGCCCACAGAATAACAGGAAGCCGAACACACAAAGAGGATTTTTATATACAAAAAAAGGCAAATCCAAACTCTACTCATACAAAAGTGTCCAGAGATCCAAATACTTATCCTGACAGGGTGAAGTCGTGAAATCGAAGCTGGCCGTGTGGAGGATTCTTTCAGCCTACGGTCTAAATGGAGGCAACGATCTTGAATCTTCACAGGGTGAATTAGCCAGCATTAAAAAAAAATTGTTCACATGCAGAACTACTTTTTAAATGTCACTACACATCCTCCACCAGCGGTTGATTGGCAGGCTGAGAGAGTTTTTCATGCTGATTCCAGTAGACACCAGACCGAGTGCAGCTCTTTCAGCCTGACATCACCCCTTAAAAATGAAGATCCAGCAGGACTGAAGCTGGCGCTCGGAGAAAGCTTCGTGTGCTCTATAAACCCCGTGAATGTTGCTGCTGGAAGAATTGTGCACAACCAGGGGGGGGGTTAGAAGGTTAGTCGTCATCGTCGTTCTCGTCATAGTCATCGTCGTCGTCATCGTCGTCCATGTAAGATACTGGAGTTTCTACCCGAGAGCCACTGTAGTGCGAGTCGTTGGAGCTCGAGGCCATCGTTCCACCATCACTGTGGCGAGAACGAGCAGCAGATAAGATGTTAGCATCTAAACACTGCAATTCGTTCATCATAATAAATGGTTACATAATTAGAGGTGTTTCCAAAGATTTGGTAAGGGTCTAGCAAGCAGCAACCTGCCAGTGGTGTGACTTGACCCTCTGAATACTAGTCTAGTACCTTAACCACTAGGCTACAAATACAAGTTGAATGGGCTGAACTCAAGTCGAATAGACAGTGGAAGCTAATTTGGTAAAACACCTGACTTCCAAATGAAGGTCACTGGTTCAAACCCCACATCTGGCAGGTTGGCACTAAGGGCAAAATCCTTAACTTTTAATTGCTTGCAATATATCGTTGTTTTCTGTCACAAAACGTCACTTACCTGCTGACGTGATAGCGACCACCATTGGCAGATGTCATGTAAACATTACTGATTGGGCCCTGTGCCATCTCTACATGCAAAACAAAAATATTTTTACATAAACTGCTGTTTAGTTGCAAAATGTATGACGATTATATAAACCACAATAAAATAAATACTTTTAATTCTATCTGTGATTAATAAAAGTTACAAAGATGGAAGAAAAACAAAACTACAGCATTACAGTAAGTTAATTTAAGTTAAACCGGGCTCTCCTATGGATGTACCATCATAGAGTGAAGCACAAGCTGACCTGCGACGTATGGCTCCAGTGCTTTAGGAACCAGACTCTTGGCCACCTTTAAGTCTTCAGCAGAGCACTTGCCTGCCTCCAGGCCACATGCCATGCCCATCCGCTTCAAGACCTCAATGTCGTCATGGATCTCAAACATGCTGTCAAAGTTGAAGAGGTACTCGAATCTGCATTGGTAGAAAACGTAAAAACAAAGCAGTCAAGTCAGAATATCTTTACATTTGAAGAAAAAAACCTTCAATATTTAAAAAAAAACTACAAATTACAAGAGGAAATGACACGTTTAGACTGTCTCCATATTGGTTGGTAGTGCAACTACACTAAACCCAAAAAGCAGCCAGCAGGAAAAATAATATCTTCTACTGCTGCAGACTTCTTTCACCTTGTTAGACTTATTCACTTCTTAACAGTGTCCTAGCACAGTGTATGAAGACTCCGCCCACTTATTCCAGTCTTTTCCCACCCAGCAAGATGGGGTGGGACCAGACAATATTGCCTTTCAGTTGTGCCTCCTAGATGGCACCCAGCTGACCTATAGTCCAGATTCGAACCGGGTTGAAATCTCAGTAGTGTGGTGCACCACCCAGGATTTATTACTGCACAAACCTGATCCCATCAACCAAAAAGAAAACAAAAAGATGAAACCATACAGAAAGTATTTACTTGTCATTAGAGATGCTGCAGTCAATAACAGTTTTCTTGCTGGTGTTTATGATGATGAACGGCAGGTGAATAACTGAATTGTCAGGTGGTGGCCTGTTCGTTTGCTGCTCCGTCTGACGATTGCGGTGGACGAGGTTCTTAAATGCAATTTGCTAAGGACGGAAGAACGTACGGGTTAGTTTACATCTTTGAGAATGAACGGTTTACGGTTTAAAACATTCGTATGTCACCTGTAAAATGAGCTCTTGGAGCTGGGACTGTTTTTGCTTGATTCTTTCCAAGCGTCTTTGCCTCTCAACCTGCAAGACAGAGCAAGTGTAGGACTACAGGGTTTGTCATCTGTTCTTCTACAATGGTTTAAACTATACGAAGTATTTAAATGAACCACTTTTTGGTCATTTGAACTCATGATCCAGTGGTGCTATTGGGTAAGTCTGGGGACTACACATTAACTAGATGAGGTGTGTGTAGTGTATGTGGTCTGGAAACTTTAACGTCCTTCCTGACATCCTATTTTTTTATTTTTCCCCTTACAAATGGTTTGACTGTTCTGAAAACCATTTCCCGGTCAGAAGTACCCAATCGGGGTATGGTATGGCACCAGGCTTGGTAAATCATTCCATATTAACGGCTTTGAATGCTACGCATACACAGGTCATGTCCGTCCCATTCTTGACTAATAAAATATATAAACAGATAAAATAGTCCGAGCCTCGACTGGATAAACATGGATAGTAATAGACTGCTCAGTTGAGAACCAACTGCTTACAAAACCTGCACACAAACAGAGCATTCACCTCAAGGTTTTGGCATTCCTGAGCAGAGTTTGTGGGAAGTCCAATCCACTTGATCTCCTTTTTCTCTTTTGAAATGATGTTCATGGCCATCAACACGTTAAGCGCATCATAGACACGCCGCCGAATATTCTTTTGATCATACACTTGCTGAAAATCAATGAAGAGGAATGTAATTAGGAATACTTTACACCCTGAAGAAATGGAATTCAAGCAACCTAATACTTGAAAACCTCCTCAAAACTCAAATGAATTGCAATTAAATAATAATTATTTAAAAAAAAACAATCCGACCATGTTAGAGGCCGAAAACCCTTAAAACCCCCTAAAATCTAGAACTCAACCACCGAGGTACAAGCTTTTCCGAGTGATATAGTTCTGAGGTTCACCATTTCCGGTACACGATGCAACCTTGGGTGACTGAAGCAGAAGATGGCTCATCACACTTTACCCAGAGCATTTTGAGGCACTTCTTTATAATCTTCACTTATAAATCAGCACAGTGGAGTTTGTTTAGTTGCTACTTTTACTTCCACATTTAACGGCAACTTTCTCTCTGCTAAAGCTGACTGGTATTAGGATAGGACAGGGCCGCCGAGCCCCCATACTCACCGCATCGTTTGGAGAAATATGGTTGTCACCCGAGCTGAATTCAGCCACCAGCTCATCAGCCACTTCGTTATACGTGGTGACACCTTTTTTCTGTACCTTTTCACAGACTTTCATAGAGAAATGTCGCAAACCTTTCCCATTCTTCTCCCCTTTCTTACTTCTTTTCCTGCAGACCAAACAAATATACATACAAGGTAAAGATTCTCATTCATTTGTAAATTTAATATTGTCAGGTCTACTTCATTACACCATCCCGATATTAAACGGCATGGAC
This sequence comes from Microcambeva bendego, assembly GCA_034509265.1. NCBI lineage: Eukaryota > Metazoa > Chordata > Actinopteri > Siluriformes > Trichomycteridae > Microcambeva > Microcambeva bendego. The sequence continues at coordinate 12,739,655 of JAYDZG010000010.1, forward strand.
GACATCTACATGTGATCAGGATTTAGTAATTGGTGGTTTGTCTGGTTTCTTGTCTTACATTAACAGCATTACATGAAACTCAGTTATAAGCCAGGCTTACCCTGAGGACCACGGTGAGGCATCTGGAGCTTGACTCTGAGAGATGAACTGCTGGCTGGGTGTATGGGGACTGTTCATAAGCAGCACATTGGAGCCACTCGGCCTCTGAGGTGTCCCAATGACCTGTCCCATGCACATGAATACCATTAACACACAATACAAGATAAATATCTTTGATAATAACAGTATGGTTTTAACCATTGTGCCGTATAAGTACGTACCATCTGTGGTGTGATGTTGACATTTGATGGCCCCAGTGTCTTTGGCAAGAGTTGTTTTCCCACTGCAACTGACTGGGGATGCACGGTCACTAAAGACAAAACACCTAAAATGCAATAAAGTGACCGTTTACCCAGCATATCTTAATAACGCAATACAAAGCCTCAGCAGGGCATGGTGACCGCAAACTATTTTGAACATGAAGTTACTAACTTCACACACTGACGACTGCAAAGAGGACTTGACCAATGTGCGAAATAGTATTTTTCAGTTTAATTTCGGCAGCTATAAGACATTGGTCCATAGCAAAAACTTTAGCTACACACATATTTCAAAACCAAATAATGGTAAGGGTCCTGGATACACTTGGCGTGAGGCAAGAAGACACCAAGTGGAGGACACAAATCAATCACAGGGCACTGACGATTTACCCATTTACTAGGATACACTTGAGGTCAATTGAAAGCAGCCTGTTCACCGGCATGGAAAGCCACACAGATACAGGAACAACATGTAAACCCAATCCGAGACAATGTTCATACACAGGAACTGAGAACATCCTGCTGTGGAGCACCCACACTGCCAGTTCAACTGCTATGCTGCCACTAAAAAATAATCACTTTTGTTAAAAAGTGTTAAGAAGGTGAATGTTGGTTGGTTGGTTGAATGGATGGATTAGATAGATAGATCTAGATGAGTTTTAATATGAGCTAATAGTAGTAGTAGTAGTAGTAGTAGTAGTCACTGATACCCTATCCATGTAAAAGTAAAAAAAAAACCTGCATGCTCTTATGTTCCCTAAGATCTGTTTATGATTCTTAACAACTTTTACAAGTCTTTAAAATGTTAAGCTGGTGAGACTGCATGACTGGTTTTAAGATTATTAATATGTGGAATGATTATTTTTTTTCTAAAAGCCATAGTTTCTTCAACCATCACTGCCAATGAACACAAGGACAACATTAAAAACCTAAAGTGCTTAGCCAGTTCTTCAAAATGCATGCTAAGCAATACGGTTATTTTTCTTACCTTTGGCCGGACTCAGATTCTGGTCAATAAAAACTTTTAACTCTCCATTGGCCTCAATCAGACCAGCCTGTTTGGAGAAAGGCAGAGAGGCAGACTCAGTACTTAAAATAATTTGGACAATATCTCTCTGTCACGAGATCAAAAGCAAAAAGTAAAGACTTACATCTTTGGCCATTATCCTTGGGGAAGATGAGCAAAGGCTGGGTCTACCTGAAAAAAAACTAATGTTCAAAGTGTACACCTACAAAAACTTCTTGTACAAACGACTTGTGATTTGAGCTTTTCACTATGGCAGCATGGCTTGGTTGGTCAGAACCACAGTACTAAGATTAGCTTAGAAAAGGTTTGTCCCACAAACAGTTGAACAGTTTTTGTTTATCTGAACACTGTGGATTTCAATTATGTAATAAGTCCTAAGTAATTTTAAGACTAGCTTTGATCTGATGCAAAACCTCACCTCGTCAACTCTTGCTTACTGACACTCAACACCACTGTAAGGAATCTTTCAGCCGTCGTCAGTCACTTCTTTTCACTATCCATCATTGCAAGGTCTAGTAGTGTGGTAGAAACTGTCTACAAAAGAGATTAAAACAAAGTTAGTCAAGGATTCACTCAGCTTTAATCATAAGTATGTACATGTAGAAAAAAAAAATCCGTCTTGAAATGCTGTAGTCAAACTACACTAAAAAGAAATATGCAACATAACCCTTGAAAATCTGGTTACATTCCATGCAGTATGTAACAAATTAAATAAACATTTCCAGCACTGTCGCCTCGCAGTGAGAAGGTCCTGGATTCGATTCCCAGGTGATCTAGTTTCTGTCTGTGTGGGTTTCCTCCGGGTATCCCGGTTCCCTCACAGTCCAAACACATGCTACAGGTTGACGGGACACCGAATTGTCATGTAGGCCACCTGCGATGGACTGGCGCCTCATCCAGGGTGTTACAGTGTGCCTTGCGCCCGTTGAAGAGCTGGGATAGGCTCCAGCACCCCTCCCCTTTGGGCTTGCACCAAAAACACGTCAGTGACAAAAAAAAATTCTGCAGATAGGTTCTACCATCTCTAAAATGGAATTATGGAGTGACTTTCTTTCGAGGCCTCTCTTGCGAAGAGGTTCACTGAAGTACCTTGATGTCTGCCACAATATGATTGATTCATAGTTGGGTTTCTTGCAACTTTAGGCCATTACAGTTCATGCTTTTACAAACGTCGACAGGTCACCTATATTTGAGCAGAATAATTAAGACAATTAAAGTGCACCTCGTCACAAGAGGAATCACAGCCAATTATGTACTTTTTTTACACCTACCAAAAGTTCCACATTGTATCCAGCAAAATGAATTTGGACTTTGCACAGACTACCGGCTGTTTTATCTGCTCAAGCCAGGTTCAAACCCCTTAGACTACATCCAGTTTAGTCTTGGCAAAGTGTCTAATAAGACCATCATCGGTTTAAATAAATGTGGTGGGGAGCAATATATGGCGCTGTAAGTATCACTATGCCGCCAAAAAGGTCATCCAGAGCTTTAAGATGTTTTCGTATCACTGGTTCATCTAGGAGGTGTTTGTTATACCAGGATCACGTTGGTGCACATCGTGTATGCATTGCATCACTTACAAATGACTTCAATTTTCAATTAGGCTAAGTACTGTCTGTTTTTACAACTTCATGTACAATCGAATGGTATAAATGTGAACAGATAATCGTCTCTATGTTGTAAACCCACAAAAGGATGTGCACATGCGAGCCGATTTCACAAACACGTATCTTTGTTCAAGATCAACCTGTTTAAGGGGGGAAACCATCAACAAACTGGTCAAAGCCAGCAAATGGTACAATGTGGAGCATGTTAGCGGTTAGCAAAGTAGCTTAGCTGTTGTGAACACGTTGTTGTGCAGCGAAAGTCTAGTTTAAAGACACAAACCGAGCTCGCTGTGGGTTACTTGTGCAAGCGAGGAAAGTAAATTAAATCGCAGAGATCGGTGATAGATCGGCCAAGTGAAAGTGAACTAGGGAAACTTTTCATTGAACTTAATATAGCGTGCAACCCTACCTTAGGTCCTGAGGTTTTTTTGTTGGCATAGCTCGCTAGCTTAGCTTTAAGGATAGAGGAAGAGGAGGTCTAAAAGCCTCGATAATCACAGGAAATAATAAATCAAATATCAGCCGTACAAAAGCTTTAAAACGTATTTAAATATCGTACGTGTCATGGATTATGTTATGCATTAAGTGTATTTGACAGAGATTAAAAGTTCAGTTTAATCACTGGTCTTCTCTGGCATTGGACTGACATGCATCAACAAAATGGATGCGAACATAGTTACACCAGCTGATTATCCTCTCCGTAACGTTTGATTTGATCTGATCTGAAGGATTATTAACTCTACAAACGTATTTCCTTCACACATACGTGGTGGGAAGATTTTAAGATCGAAGATCGAAGGCACTGTACTACATGTGTCACTTCACGTCGTGTTACTTCCCTCGGAGCAACCAGATATTTTAAACGTAAGACGTATATATACTGAACTGTCTAAAGACTAAACCGGTACATTACAATATTACTTTAGAAAGCACATAAACGACTGATCAAGGCCAATGCATTTGCTAGGTCAGCCATCTTTACATGCCATTTCTCGACTCATGTGTCACAGGCCTGGTCAAAGACTGATATAAGCAATTCTTACAAAGGAAAATTGTTTATAAGAGACATCATTAAGCACAGATTAGTGTACATGTGTGCTAAATCGTTGCTGCAATAATAGATCGTTCAAGTCATTGGTTGATAATAGCCGTTATGGTGATGGTATTGTAGATGAGCTACAAATCAAATCCTGACGTTCGTAGTGAACATATTTACTTTAATTCATCAGTTAATCGTTCCAGATCCACAAAAAAGCACGAATCTAAACGTCATGCTGAACAACAACCGTATAGCATTGATGATGTTATTTATATTCCTGCTCGAGAAAAGGACAAGAAGCTGTAATGCAAGTAACCCAGGCGCTATCAATTTTCAAGACTGCAGGTTTAACGCGATGTAAGTATGAATACACCGAAGCAACACCAGGAAACGTGCAATTTGACATTTGCCGACTAACTTTAAGATACAGTCGTGGCATTATTCAACCCGGTTCAGTACGTGTTAGCTGAGATATGAATTAGCTAGCAGACGACGCAACGACAGAGCTTATTCAACTTACAAGCTACATACAGCTAACGTTTACTAGCTAGCTAGCTCACTAGGTACGGCTCAGCTAACTCCTAACTACAGCTAGCTTGTTAGCTAACATAAACAAAACCCGTTCTGACTGTCCGTGCTTCTATTAGTATAGCTCTCGTTAATCGACTCTACGCTAATGCTAGCCCCGCAAGATGCTGCTTACACTTCAAACGCTTCAGTTTCTCCAGCGCTGAATGAAGCACACACGTTCCTCCAATACAAACTACTCCCTCTCCTCTCCGGTACAAAACTGAGCTTGGCGGTGTCCGCCACACACCAACGCTGATTGGTCAGTTTCACTCGTGACGCAACAGAATCGGTTTTCACAAGTCGACACGCCTTTCGTAAACCTGATTGGCTGACAATGTCCAGACCTGCGTGTTATTGGTCGTTTTATTAAAGCGCCACCCACACAGTTTCGCCAGCAGAGAAGAATATTAAACGTGCAATCGTTGGTTAAAACGATTAATTTTATTCTCCAAATTGGAATATTTTCTGCTAGTAATCATATGGTCGCCGGTTCAAGCCCCACTACTTCCAAGTTGGGCCCCTGAGCGAGGCACTTAACGCTCAGTTGCTCGATGTACACTGTAACACGTGTCTCAAAACGACACGCCTTTCGTAAACTGATTGGCTGATAATGTCCAAAGCCGCGTGTTATTGGTCATTTTTATTTAAGCGCCACCCACATAGTTTCACCAGCAAAGGAGAACATTAAACGTACACTCTAGGACAGGCTTGGTTCCAAATTGGAATATCTTCTGCTAGTAATCAGATGGTCGCTGGTTCAAGCCCCACTATCTCCAAGTTGGGCCCCTGAGCGAGGCACTTAACTCTCAATTGCTCAGAATGTAAACTGTAACTGGCCCCACTACCTCCAAGTCACTTGGTGTCTACCAAATGTAAGCTATTATTATAGTGTTTATTTAAATAAAATAGTAATAAAATACTTACAATTTGTGAATTTAATTGTCTTAGCCACTCCTCTATTAAAGTTTGCTTTACATTTGAATTGAAGAGCTTTGAACATTCATTGTCAATCAATAAATAAGAACAATTATCTATAAGTAACCCATTTGCACTGAAGATTCACTAATGAATTTTCTGAAATGCACGATTCTGCCTAAAAAGCAAGTAAATTACACCCTGAAGTAGAGTGTCACAGTGTTTGAAATGTGGTGTGATTTTTATAGTAGATTGTTTTGTTAGTTTTATGCAAGGTGTAATAAATAACATTTCTATTGTTCACTAAATTCACTGAACACCATCCCAAAAGACTTGGGGGTATTAGGGGTTTATAGCCCCCCGAGCAGTGGTTAAACATGAAAATGAAATGAATAAAAATGTAAAATATGACTTTAAAAGTTCATGTGATATTTCACAAAACATCACACAATAAGCAGTAAATCAGTAGCTGGTGAGGGTACCATGATTGGACATAAAAGGCCAATTAAAAGACTAAAGGCTCAGTCTTTTAGAGAATTGTCATTGGGACAGAATTGATGCCACCTGTCTCCATTTAGACCTTGTTTTGTGTGTGATGGCCTTCTCCAAACTGTCAAATAAAAGTTGGAAGAATATGATGAATTGATTGTAATTTATTATTTGCGAATATGTTGTAACATGATTCATAAAATAAAATGAATTTACAGTTTTAATCAATGCATTTAAAATGGAACAGTCAAAAACTGCTTATATTTTACTCATAAAAGCAGCAAACCAGTTGTCTCAGTGTTTGCTCCAGGTTACATCATCATTAAAATAATGATGAGGCATGTGATTTTTGTTTGTTTCTCTTAGAAACTGTCAGGACAGGCCTGCTAAGCAGACTGTGAAACATTGATAACAGTTCTTAGCTATCTTTTTATTAGGTGTTGTGTCACCAGTCCCACCAAGGGTGCTGTGTTATACTAGTTGTTCCTGAAATGGTTGACGGTCAAAAGAGTTTGGTAGCTGGTGGTAGCTGGAATTTTAAATAATCAAACAAATAATCAATATCTTTGTGAAAATTGAGATCAGTTATTTACTTAAAAAAGAATATGTACTTTATAAAGACCTTTATTTCATCGTGGTAAGTCTGTTTGACTGTTAGTTATAAATTTTGTTTAATTTTGAATATTGTCTGGTTTTACCTCTTACACAAGTAAATCAGCTATGTAAAGTGGGCTACATTAAAAGGGCATAAGATGTTCTTCATGTACTCCACCTAAAACACACGAGTGAATCGGTTACATTTACAAATCCAGCATTTAAAAACAACTAAAAAATCAAAACATTTTTCATCAAGAAATTATATAGAAATTCTGAACTACTGATTACAAAATGACTATTATCATTTGTACAGTCTACTGTAACATCTTTCAAATTTACATTAAAGCAGCACATTTTTCTCCAAAAACTCTATATCATCTCATAATAAATGCTGTTTTCTTTTGCACTTCGAGTCTTAAATTCCCCCCCAAACAATCTGAATCCCGAACTTTAATATAATTTTTATGGATTTTGCATATTGCCTGGTTTTACCTTTCTAACAAGTAGCTATATGTATAGTGGGCTACATTACAAGGGCATCAGTTCCTGTTATAATACAGGCTGTTTGGGGGATTCTATGTACCATTGTTGAATAATTTAGACATACATATTTCATTTCATGTTCAGTGTCATTCAATAATATGTTTTTGTCAAAATGTTTTGTCTTTGCTTCTCTCCGAATCATATCATTATTCTTATTGATTTCATCTAGTATTTCCTGGTTCTTTCATTTTATCACTCCATAACCTCCCGACATCTTCATGTAAAGTACATTTTTATTTGCATAATCCAAGGCATATGAACACTGTACCACTCACTCTACTATGTTCGGTAGTGAAAAGAGAATATTGTTTACCATGCAATAGTGTTATAGAGGTGTATGCGAAAGCGCTCGCTGTCATTGTAAAACTACATTTCCCGAGTAACTCTGTATTCACTGCGCATGCTCGGTGTTCCGTTTGCGCGTTCCCCCTGGTGTCGACGCGCAGCCGTATATGGGGACTAACAATTTGGTCAAACAGCGGGTGATAAAAATGGTAGGTGTGTTGAAAATAATAAAACGCTAATGTATAGCGCTGATGTGAACGGGAATGGAGGCTGTGCAAGCTATGATGTTGTAGCGCCACTTACACCTTTGCCGCATGCAGCTATTAGTGCAGAAATGTTGCTTGAGCAGGAAGGTCAGTGTTGTTGATATTGGAGTCAGTGGTTGCCTTGTGCGTATCTTTCCCTTTTTAGAGTGTAGTGTGCTGAATTAATCAGACTCACTTTGGGGGTTTCGGAAGCCGTATACAGGTCGTTTTCCTACTTTCAGTCATCATGTACTTCAATTTGTTGATTAAGCGCAAACATATTTATTTATATTTACATACAGGTATTTATTGATTATTCAATACTGAGATTCTTGCGCATTTATTACTGGCTGATGTGATATTCATATCGCGATATGGCAACACGATACTGTTTACTGTGTGGTGTATGTATCGATACGATTTACTTTTGGTTTCTTTTTGTGATGCAAGTGTATTCCTAAATATTCTATAAATATGTCTCACATATCGTTTCACGCCCCTAAATGATCACATATTGTCAGTTGGGTGAAAAGATTTATATTTTACACAGATTGAAATATGAATGTAAATATAGATATATACATGTAAAGATTTTACTTTGCTGTTTTGATTTTATTTTACTTGTTGCTATGATGCTAAATAAACCCAGAACATGTGACTGGAAAATCCTCCACTTACCCACTTACCCAAAGAGGGACATTCAAGGACAACCTGTGTATGCCAACTGGCTAGCAAAAGTAATTAGAATCACTTATTAGATGTGAAGAGATGGATGTGATTCATGTATTCAAGTGATTCACCCTCTACACTCCCAGTAAATAGTAGTTATCTTTAAAAAAAGGTAGCAATCCTGGTTCTTTAAATGCCTGGCTGTACCTCTTTGCTAAAAACCCAAAGATGTAAATTGATGCTTTCATTTTATGTTTAGCTTTGTCATTTAACACACATTCGAGCAACTACACTAGAAATGATTGTCTCAATTGCGTAGTCTCTTTTATACTTTAACACTTTTATCTTAACAGTTCGCAATTCACATTCAGATCTTCATTAGAAACAGCAATGTATGTTTATAATCGTAATAATAATAATAATAATAATACGGTAGACACATTAACAGACACAAATAACACATTAACAGACACAAATAATAATCAAAGGACAGTTATTTCTATTATTGATTTTAGCAGATGGGATTCCTAAATCCAGCACTGTGGCAAACCTCATATCCACTTCCTGCATCTTGAATATTGAATGTTTGAATCTGAGAACATTGTAATATGTTTAGCAATTCTACTAATAATTATAACTGTGCTGTAGTAACGTGAATGTTATCTAAAATTAATCGGGCTATTCGTCTTACACTCCAAGTTTACTGTGATATGAAAGTATAGTAGTGGTGAAATATATATAAATAGTTAATACAAAATCAAAATTAAAAGTTATTTAGGAAACATTTCCCTAAAGTCAAACCTTATTTTACATGATCGTCAGATTAGTTCAGTCTTAGCCATTCCAAATAATTAGGAACATATCATTCTCAATGGATTGCAATCAGCCTATTTACATGTCAAAGTATATTTGCGCTGTTGCCCACTTAATGCAGATTGAATTAAACTAATTGCATCACTTGCTTTAACACTAACGATATATATTTTGGAGAATGAACGCTTCTTTATTTGACTTACTGCAACTAAACTGACAGGTTGTTCAAGGTTCTCCGAGTTGATTTTTACTTACAAGAATAGTTTTAACCAAAATCTTTCCCCTGAAGGATGACAACAACTGCTTTAAAACATGGCTGGTTTGTTTTTGCACTGGATGCCCCGTGCTCACCAGAAGTCTCTCATCTCATATTACCAACCACATGCTAGTTTACCGCATGTGTCCTATGTTAGAAAGTCAACACATTCCTACGCTGGCTTGAAAGTCCTGCATGACTGTAACTGTGCATTAGGGTATAACCCAGGGTCTGATTAACACTGCTGACATTAGTGACATTTTCTCATCTTTTAACTGCCCTGCATTTGTAAATGTGGGTATTTCTACCTCTTGCTTGGCTCTGTTTGTACATACTGTTGACTGTCTTTCCTCATTTGTCAGCATATGTGACTGAGAGCTCCTATTTGTCCATGCAGCATAAGTTAAAATCTTCGCAGAAGGATAAAGTAAGACAGTTTATGTCCTTCACACAAGCGGGGGAGAAGACAGCTGTGTACTGCCTGACTCAGAATGATTGGAAACTAGAGGTGGCCACTGACAACTACTTTCAAAACCCGGATCTGTACTTCAAGGAATCAATGAAAACCTCAGTAGACCGAAAGAAGCTCGAGCAGCTCTACAACCGATATAAAGGTAAATTGACAAATTCTTGTCTTGGTGGTTGGTGGTATTGATGGTGTTTGTATGTTTATTATAAGAACATCGTTCATTATTATTAAACACTCTTATTAGATATTTTATGGAAATGCTAAGACAAGATTTTGTCTCTCTCAGACCCTCAGGATGACAATAAGATTGGAATTGATGGAATCCAACAGTTTTGTGATGACCTAAATCTGGACCCAGCTAGCATAAGTGTCCTTGTTGTAGCATGGAAGTTCCGAGCAGCAACGCAATGCGAGTTCAGCAGGAAAGAGTTCCTTGATGGCATGACGGAATTAGGGTACGGTATCATGAAATACTGTACAAATGAATGTGCAGTTGGTCATAAAAGATATTACTAAAATACTATTTTTTATTAACATTAACATAATGTATTTGCTTAGGCCACTGGAGTTTCTTCAATCCCCAACTAAAAGTTTTATATCACCAAAGGCTTACTGATTAATTATTCCTGTTCTGTTTGTTCTTGTGATCAGGTAACACTTTTTGGTCAGGCCTTAGAGGGCTTATAGAGGGTTGTTAGCTGCTAATTGCTAATTTGTTCTTTCAGACTTCTTTGCACCAAGTACATCCACTGTGTAATTCCCGAGTAGTTTATAATTTGTAATATTCACATTGACGCTGAAGTCATATAAGGAAATTTGGCTATAAAAGTAACAGTGTCTTTCTTTCCTGGACTCCATGTACAAATTTTCATCATGTATGCACTTAAGGCAACTTTTACTTTGACATTTATTCAATTGCTAAATAATAATGTTATTTTAAACAGGTGATGTCAATGGGGAATTGTTTT
>JAYDZG010000010.1:12776365-12796107 GCA_034509265.1 Microcambeva bendego
TATAATAGGTGTAATTTCCGGCATTCTTTTTTCTTCAGACCTTAGGCACCCATTGAACACAGGTTTGTAAACCATTGTAGATTGTAGACCATGCATGAATATGACTTCATATTCATCTGGTAACTGAGGAGCCCCTTTTGTTGACACAAAAATCAACAAGTTTAATTTTTTTCTGAAATCTGCACTCACACAGGACACATTATCGATACATTAAAAGACAGTAGGCTTAGTTCTGTACATTTTGGGGTGAACCAGGGAAGAAAACAGTGTCTCATGTGTTAGTGTTACACCTACAGTATCAAATCCATCACGGTACCAAATATTTTCAAAATGCTCTCTAAATGAATTTATATACAGTACTTTGCAAAAGTCTTAGGCAACCAGACAGGTCATTTAAGCCCATGTATCAATAAAGCAACATGTAGACTTACAGTAAAAGTAAGATTTTCTCATTTAGAAGAAAGTAGTTTAGTAAAAGTTACTACAAAAAAGTGAGTAAAATAAAGTCTTGTGAGTGAGTCTGAACAACAAAGCTTGATTCCAGATCTCTGGTGGACGTCCCCAGCTAGCACATGGATATGATCAGGTCCATCTCCAGCAGCTCACTTGATTTAACATCATTAAGACTGATTTAACAAAGCAGGTGTTGAAAAGCATCACCTCCCATGAAGAGAACACAAATGTTCTAATGAACAGTGGTGAATGGAACCTAAACTACTTTTAGTATTTGTAGTGTTTTACTGAGAAAATAAACACTGCTGAGAAAATCAACCTTTTCATTCTAATTTACACTGGGTGTCTGAGACTTTATACACAGTGCTGTACATCACTTTTTGTTTAAATCCTACCACTCTAGCAAGAAGAAACCGTTCAGCCATCCTTAGACCGTCAAGTTCTCGCGGTGTTCGAAATCTCGCGAGCTTTGCGGATCGGGCCCGAGAGAAGGAGAAATGGGAGAAATGAGGGCTGAGAAGGAGCAGATGACGGGCAGCCGAGACAGGAGTGTGGTTGAGATACAGTTCAGAGACGCTCAGAGGGAACCGGACAACACGAACTACAAACACAAAGAGGAGAAAAAAGAAATCTTTACAAAGGTAAGAGATCAAACGGCGGGGTTACGATGGGTTTGATAAATAATAGCGGATTCAGCACCACTGACAGCATCACTGACCCAAACCTTCAACCACAGACGGCTCGAATGAACCTTGCTTAAACGATCCATGAGTATATACTACTAACGATCGAATTACTTTTACATTGGATTTATTCAGATATCAAATATAAACCACATTAACGTTGTGTTGTTATTGACTGAAGGAAATTTGGATTAAAAGCATGAAGTGCAAGGTTCGATTATTCTGCAGAGTATGTTTCACTGTGCTTCGATCTGAGGATTTTTATAAGCTTTTTTATTTATTTATTTATTTCCAGTGAACTATAACTTCAATATAAATTATAGAGACAAAATGCGTCACTTATGCGTAACAGTTTTATCACCAACAGTCTGTGATGGAGAGATCACCAAATTCAATTGTGGAACACTTACTCTTCTAACATCTCTAACAGACTAACTACCCTAACCTCTTCTCCTGCTCCCCCTCCTTCCTCTTTGCCAATGCAACTGTTTGGCCTCCTTCTGACCCTGCTAAATTATTTCTTTTTATTTAATTATTTTACTTACCTCAGTGTCTGTTTATGTACTAAATTATTGTAAGTTGCTTTGGATAAAAGCATCTGCTAAATGCTGTGTAATGTAATGTAATTTAATGCAATGTAACATGATTTTGACTTTTAGAAACATTAAAATCACTTAGATATAAGAGTCTTGAAAGAATATGTATTTGCCTGCCATGGAAAACGTCTGTTTCTGCAGAAAAGAAAATACTTTTGCAAAGTCAGAGTTACGGATCACATGACCCAGTCATATTATGATAAACTTATGAAAAACATTTTCATATAGCTGCGATGGAGGTCCAGGGTGTTACCGTGTGCCTTGCGCCCGTTGAAGAGCTGGGATAGGCTCCATCACCCTTCCCCGATCCTAATTAGGATAAAGGGGTTAAAGAAAATGAAATGATGATTTACATATAGGTAGTATGAGGCTTTTTGTGTAGGACTGAGCACTCACAGCAAGAAGGTACATCATGGGTGGAGTTTGCATGGATTCCCTCCAGGTGCTCCAGTGTCCTCCCACTGTCCAAAGCTATGCTGTCAGGTTGTGTGTGTAAATGGCTGTGTGGGTTAACCTTTGAAAATCCCAGTACACGCTTACTGTGATTATTGAATGTTCAACACTTGCTGTTGGTTTGGCTTTGGGAATTTTGATGTATTTTTGTTATTTCAATTCTAGGTTGTGATTCGACGTCTACCACCTAGTCTGTCAAAAGATCAGCTTGAAGAGCATCTTAGTCCCCTACCACCTTTTGACTATTTTGAGTTTTTTCCTGCTGATCAAAGGTACTGATGTCCATCCATCCATCCATCCATCCACACATACATACATTATGCAATTTAAACAGATGTATCCATTGTGTTTCTGCAGCCTATATCCACATCTTTTCTCAAGAGCATACATTAACTTCAAAATCCCCGAAGACATTGTTCACTTCAGAGATCGTTTTGATGGGTACGTTTTCATAGACAATAAAGGTAAGACTTTTACTTTATCCACACAATGTAAGACTACCTGCTTTTCCATCCATGCTTACAAACCATTATTATTACCCTTATTATTATTACCCTTTAGGTCAGGAGTATCCAGCGATTGTAGAATTTGCACCTTTTCAGAAAGTTTCAAAGAAAAAACTTAAGAAGAAAGATGCTAAAGCAGGAAGTATTGAAGAAGGTATTTATGAACGTTTAAAAAAATAGATCGAGTTTTGCACATTTGCTCCAGATTAAGATTTTACATGAAATGTTTTTTTTCTACTAGATCCAGAATACAGACGGTTTTTGGAGAACTACTCATGTGATGAGGAGAAGTCAGTGGCAAATCCAGAAACATTACTGGGAGAGATTGAAGCTAAAACAAGAGAGCTTATAGGTATACATTCATGTTTCTCATTTACAAAGCTGATGAGAGTCAAAAGGATTTAGCTTCCTGTGCTTCCACGACTTTGAGATATGGGATAAGGGATTAAGGGATTGGTTAAGGGATATTTTATTAAACAAAATTACAAACGTAAAAAAACAAATTAATATTTTAGAAAAAAAAATACAAATGTAAAAAAATATTATATTTTAGAAAACAAAATTACAAAAGTAGAAATATTTACACACACATACATCGCTTATACCATCAAATAATCTGGTTACAGAAAATACTTTTTATCTAAATGCCATGTGAAATTACAATGCTCTCCCAGCAGATGATGTTACAAGCGATGCAGTGATATTGCTCATCCTACATTCAGCCTGAAAAATGGAAGTGAATCTCCCTCTCCCTCCCTCTCTGGCTTCACATATCATATAATATCATATTAACATATACAATACACAGGAACAGAACAATGAAAATCCAGTCCCAGCTGGCTTAGAATAGAATACAGTCATTAAATGCCTTAATGGGAACACACAGGGTTAAGTCCCCAATCCCATCCTCAGGGGCCCAATAGTGGCTGCAGAATCTGGATTTAAATGAGAAATCTTTTGACTGATTGCCCAAAGCTCTTCACACTAAGGCTAACACTGTTATTATTAACAATATATTAACAATGACTTGAATGAGAAGGGCTTTACAAAGTTCTGACACTTGTTAAGTATTTGAACCGCAGGTGACTTAGATGTGGTAGTTAGAGAATGCTTACTTCTGTCCATGTTGGGCATTAAGTTCAAAATTATAAGTGGCCAATTACCACACACCAGCCAACTGTGTTAACTGGACAGTGAACATTATTTGGTTTTGTGCTCACAAGGTACCGTTAACATCCTATTTGAGAATTGGTTATTCTTTTTGGTCTAAATTGGGTGCAATTATGGTTTTCTTTAAATGAAAAAGGTCTCACTGAAAGTTTTATACCATAATTTTACTTTCATTTACAGCTAAAAAGACAACACCACTTCTGGAATACATTAGGAGCAAGAAGTTGGAAAAGCAGGTAGGAACATGACTTTAGATGCTTGTAATGACGTTATGAGGTCACGGTTAAGTTTTTGTGTATTTTTCCTTCAATACAGAGAATCCGAGAGGAAAAAAGAGAGGAAAGGAGACGCAGAGAACTGGAGAAAAAACGGCAAAGGGAGGAAGAAAAAAGGAAACGCAGGGAAGAAGAGAGACGGAAACGCAAAGAGGCTGAAAAACAAAAGAAATTATCGGAAAAGGAAATTAAAATCAAGGTACAACCACATCCTGTTACAAGTCTGTTACAGGCTCTAGCGTACATACTTCATTCACACTACAATGCTTTTCAAATAATAAGTTAATTTATTTTACTGATTCTTTATCAAATTTTAAAATCCTGCTGTAGCTCTTAAAGAAATGTGACAAAGAGGATGAGGTGGAATCAGACAGACTGAAGGACAAAGGAGACAGTGGAGAGGCGGACAGGAACAAGTGGGACAAACCTACAGGCCAAAACAAATCGAAGGAACCAAAGGACAAGTATGGGAAGCTCATTCATTAACAATAAAATATTTTTGTAACTAATTAATATGGTCATTTTTGGAATGCATTTCACACTGACAATAATTAAAAGCAATGCCCAAACCCAGGAATCCCAGCATCCATGATGCTCGTGTCCCGTATCCACAAGCATGCATAAAATAAATATTTAGTTTCTCCTTCAAACATTTACAAGTGATACAGTGATTACATTTGATTTTGTGTGCTGTAATTTGATTAAACAATCTTCTGCTTATGTGCATTTTGATGTATAGTAGAGTTCAGCCAGAGAGTGATAAGGAGCTCTAGGAAGGCCATGGCCGTCGGCAGAGGGACAAGGATCATCGTGGCCGAGAAGAGGAGCGCAAGCGGCAAAGGCACTACGAGTTTGACAAGTTCATACGCCGCAAAGAAGAGACCAAATGGGGCAAAGGCTACTGCCATGACCGAGCCAAGAAAGATGCCCACCACCATGGCTACTCCTACTGTTCCGAGGCAGGAAACAAGATGGGCAAGGAGGACAGAGATGAAATGGGGAACAGGAAGGAGCGCATCCGTAATAAGGTGAGCAAAAGCTGACTAAGCAAGACTGTCTCTTATTTTTCGTATTTATTACTGGCCTTGGTGTCTGGATTACTTGAAGCCAAATGTTAAAACTTCATAAGCTATTTTGTTTACTTGTCACAACACAAGCAGGTCATACTGTGCACATTCGCTCTCATCAACATTCATCGTTCTGTTTGCTTAACCCTCATCTGTGTAACAAACAGTCATTTGTTCACTTTTCTTTTAGACATTTCATGAAATGCATTGCATTTTGTTTTATGGATGCTGGTGTGCGATCCAAATCCTCCTCCCTCCTAGGACTTGCATCGCATACTAGGCTTGTGTTGTAATTGCTGATGTGCTGTCAAGGCAGTTAGCTGTGAATTTGGCTGACAGAAATTTTGGGCTGTTCATTGATGGAAGGCAACATGTCTCTCAGTCTGTGTTAGTGCATCAAGAGAAAAGGACCTCCCAGTCTGAGGGGCCAGACCACATAGGAGGGGCTCTGCCAGCCAAGGTACAGCTAGCCTTTGAGCCTTTCTTCCCAAGGGGAGGGGATACCACACTGATTTACGCTGGGAGGCCCCATACATTATCATCCTAGGCCTTGTTGTTGACAGCAAATGCTGATGTAGTATGACAGTTTAAATACAGTTAAAAAAAACATTATTTTTGTATTGATGCTGTGTTTCCTTAAATAATTGTTGTTGCACTCCATGGGTATTTAGACATACTACAGAGGAAACTTAAGAGAGGCAATCAGAACTTTTTTAAAAGAAAATGATCAAATTAGAGTACTTAATTGAGTTATCATTAATGTAAATAACAACTTCAAATACAGTTTGTGATTGATTGTTGAGACCTGACCCTGAGCTTCATCTCATTTAAACATAACAAGGTTATTACTATAGAGCAGCGGTGCCCAACGTGTACACACTGGCAGATCACGCCTCATTTAAACAAGTTAACGTGATTGACATGAAATGTTGCCACTGTTTCTTTAAGTTGCAGTTTATTATCACATCTGTGCATTAGTCTGCCTTAAAACACTGCGAATCTAAATAGGTTTCATTCATCAGTCGACATCCGTGTGTCATTTTTGCGTTTTTACTTTTGTAACCTATGAGTGTGCTACCAAGCACAAAGAAACCAAGAACGGTTCCATTCGGGCAAGCACACTGCACACGGCTGTTTCATTCATATCTGAAAGAAGCTGACTCAGCTACTCACCCTGTAAAGCTGAATGTCAATAAATGAACTGAAGATTAAAAGATTAAAATGTTTTTTGGGTAAAAATAAAGTAAAAAGTAGACTGTAATGATCTGACTACTGACAAAGTAGTTTGGGCACCAATGCTATAGAGCTACCCCTGACCAATTTGCAACAATAAATGTTCTTCCACACCAAACTCGCCAACAGCAAGCATTCGCTGTCAAAAACATGTGTGGTGTTCTTAAATTTAAATGCATTGGATGGATATAGATTAGAACCACAGAGTGGATTTCAGTGCTTTGGCAAGTGTTCACACAATATATTTGCTTTTTGCCACAGGACCGGCCTGCCATGCAGCTGTACCAGCCAGGAGCTCGAAACCGCAAACACATGGGCTCGGGAAACAAAGGCTTCGACTATAGCACCCTCTCTCCAGAGTCTACTGAAGCATGCTATGACCTGGCTAAAGGAACAGGCTCAGAGAAGAGTGGAGATGAGTGACAGAAAAGCAGTTATCATTCACAATGTCACCAGTATAGATTTATACAGACTTACAGGATTAAAATGTATGTGCTTATAGAGATGGCTGGAAGCTTGGTCTCACATAGCCAGACATGATAAATCAAGGGAAATCCAGCAAACGAAAGGTTTCCCTTTTAACATTTAAAGTTTCATAAATTCTATATATTTCAATTTGGAGGATCTTTCTTAGTGGTGATAGTGCATTGCTTGGACCCTGATGTAAACACCAGTTTTTTTAAATGAACAGAAAGAATACCAGATACCAGCCCTTTTAACATCCAAACAATGTAATTAATTATATTTTTGAAGAATAAGCATTAAACAATTTAAATTTAGTCATTTATATGCCCAACCTGACTTGAGTACGGCAGCTCATATTCATGGTTACCGCAGATGTGGTTTACTGTTATACAGTAATTTTTGCTGCAGTTCAACTCCAGCGTGCTACATATGACACAATTACACCAATAGTGGTGCAAATAGTAAATTGAATAAATTTAATTCAGTAAGTACTTTATGTGGACACCCTTAATTATTGTAAAAGTTGAGCAAAAGTAGAGCCAACAGTGTCTACAGGGTCCTTTACTGTTACTGCATCACTGCAAAATGAGCCCCAATGTCATGGTCAGGTGTCCACAGGCTATTGGCCTTATTGGATACAGGCTATTTTAATTCCTTCCAACTTCCAGCAATTCCAACCGGTTTACTCAAAACTTCTTGTTTCTTGTGATGTGAATTTTCTGTAAGTTATTAAAGTTTTGCCCCAAAATGCTGTATTATATTTTGTCAAAGATTTTTTGTGAAGGAACTTTAACCGTTGCAGTGAAAATGAAATAAAATAAAGTAAGCCGAGATTTTCTCTCTTTACAGACTGTGGTGAAATCTGTATTTTTAATTAATAAAGTGTTTTTTTACCCAGTCTTGACCCAAATATATGTAAATATGGATATATACATTCTAAAACCCTGTTGTCAGAGCACGTTTTATGATTTAATGATATAGGATGTATCACATTATTTGAAAATGTGAGTTATATTCTAGGTTAAGCTGATATTTATTATTTAGTTGATTTGACATTTTAAGTTGCATTTTATTTAGACCCATAAGGTAATGACACAAATCATTATTATTACATGGAATGCTTGTATAATGCATGCCTACCTCATGCCTTTGGTGATATAAAGTTTCTATTTGCTTAGGTAAAATGTCTCTAACACATTTAAGAAATATTTAGATACTGAAGGGCCCAATATTGTGGGGTGACAGCTTATGAGACTTAACTCAGAGGGGGAGGATCCAGACTTGCTGGCCTTGGTGGAAGGATTGCACAATGCATACACAAGACCTCAGCCAAACCAGACAGCACCGCTGAACCTATTTTTGAGCTGCTCTGCTTCCATTTCCTGCTCAGAAAACATGGGCGATAGAGGGGTGGGCAGGTCCCGGTGGCGAACTCATCCTTCAGCCTCTCGTTAAGCCCTTGCTGGAAGACGGCCATTAAAGCCTCTTCATTCAAACCACTTTGTGCAGTAAGGGTGTGAAAACCAATGACATGGTCAGCCACAGAGCTGGAGCCCTGAAAGAGTTCAAGGAGACAAGGTGCTGTTTGTCTCCCTCCAACAGTTTTGTAAAATCTCTGGCCTCTCATTAACTTTTTGTTTTGAAAGCCACCTACTAGCCAAGTCAGTTCAAAGGACAGGGTTTCCCCTTTTTTCACTGTATAATAATTCCACAGCAGTTGGATATTGCTAAAATATTAGTTATTTGATGATCATTTAACCCATACAAACTGCAGTCAATTCCATTCATTGTTTTCAGTTCTATCTCTAAACCATCTGGCCCATTGATGACAAACACAAATATACCATTTGGATACACACCTGCTTTCACATTCCATTGCAATCCCACAATTTCTTCAGGAAATAGACCTAAAGTCACAAGTACCTTGGCGTGGTTTGTGTAAATTTTTCAACCAGACAAAGCCAACTCTGTCTGTGAAGATCCCAACCATGCAATGCTGAGGCTTTTCAGTGGTGACCAAAAACATTCTTCTCTTATTATTATTATTTGGTTACTTGGTAAATAGAATATGTGAGTCTACAGTAATCTGGGGATGCACTTGTCTAACTCTTCTCTGTTTATTACATCCTGTTCATGAGTGAGCTGAGTAGTGAAAAGTTACAAGTGTGAGTCAACTCCCAACCCGACATCAAAAAGGGGTTATAACTGACTCGTCTTTGCTCTTGGTTCCCACACATTGAACATAAAAAGCAGAAAGTACTTTTCCATTTAATATACAAAAACATGACCCACAATCTAATGTATTCAAATTTATGGATTTTAAATAAAATTTTGCAGTTCTTGGAGTTTAGAATTTGTTAAAATGCTGAATGTACTGTAGGTTTCATGCATTTTATTCAGTTTTGTTTATGGGCCTACTTAAATATATCCTTTTTTTATAAGCTCATTCTCTACTCTCATTCTCATTCTCATTCTCATTCTTTCAACCATTCTGTGGCTCCATATGCCGTTCTCACGGGGCTTTTTGATCCGTGTATAGCGATTGAATGAGCTGGATGAAGTGTGGTAATATTCTCATTTCTCTGAGGGAAGTCCAGAGTTTGTCGTGATGGATGCAATCAAAGGCTTTGAATAGTCTGTGAATCACAAGTATATGTCTTTTGGTATTATCTTGCTTCCTCCATCATTTGTCATCATTTGATCACGTGTTCTTCTTTTTGGAAACCAGCCTGTACACCTGGCATTCCACTCTCAACGACTGGGTTCATACATTGTTGAATGATCTTTAGGAGAATTTTACTCGCATGTGTTATTAAAGCAATGGTGAGGTAACTTGAGCATTCTTTTGTGTCACCTTATGGAAGACCTTTTCCAATCCTTTGGTCACTGACCACTCTTCCATACACTTTGACACATTGCTGTCAATATTTTAACTGACAGCATTCTCAATAGCTCTGCTGGTATTTTATGTAAAAACTGAAATTTGGATCATTTTATACACTATCATGATTTCTTAACCTGTTGCTAATCCAATTATAAGGTTTCTCTCTTATTTTACCTCTTTCCCAACCTTTTAGGACTAACAATCTTTTATTTCCACTTTTGTCAGTTAATAAAGCTAAATACAGGTAAATCAATTTCTTTTCATTATTGTTTTAACAAACTTTGTTTCAACAAGCTATGTTTAGCTTTGGGGTGTGGCAAAATTAGGAAAAGTTTAAAATGCATATTAAGGGAAGAATTTTATTACTAGAAAACTGGTCTACCAAGCTAAATATCAAACCACTTTTCTGGTTAGAGAAGTGGCAGTGGGTGCAGCCGTAGTGAGGTAGTCTGTTAACCACAGACGCTCATATCATAATACACAAAAACATATCCATTACACATAACTTAAACTTTTACATGGATAATATAATTATATAAATGTTATAAATTATGAACCATCTGTGAGAACATGGGTACTGTGGCAAAGCTTCTTTTCCCACATCCACACACATACACACACAATTTAAACAAACATTTTTAGTAAAGCTATCATTTAAATATCCGAACTATAAACGTTCATGCTCTACTATAGAGCACTACGTTATGTTGATTACTTAATGAAACTTTTCACTGTACAGTGTCTCTTGGGCAAAGTTATACAAGCTTAAATCTGGTATACTTTAAAAGCCTAATTATTTTGCTATATTGAGATATGTTCATCTTTTCATTCTATATCAGACATATTTGGTCATATTTTACTTGTACTTTTCAGACTAAAATGTACATTTCAGAAAACTGAGATGACGCATTTCCCCTCTGAGCCAACGGCTAAGATTGCAGACTTGTTTGTTTCCTGACTCTAACAGTCAGACAGCACACCAACGGTCTGTAATGCACGTGAGAAGCTACATGTGCTCTGTAGGGTAAGTAGACACTGGAACCTCTATTTAAGCCAAAATATTTACATCGACAGTGTATTGCTGTGAATGAAATCCAAATCCACTTATTCCTGTAGTAAAGATTTCCTAAGAAAGGCTAAAGACATTCTGAAGGTTTTAGCATGCAAAAATGATAATGAAGCAAATGAAATCAGTTTGTAATAGATTAAAGCAGGAACTTAGTACAATTACGATTCAGCTTGCATGTCACATAATATGACTTTATTAAGTAATAAAAATAGTAATGCATATTATTGGAAGTTATTGGAAGTCTATTCTGTGTATAGATCACATTGGAAGAGCATACATATAAGCTTTCATTTATTTATTTTTAATGTGCATTTTGTTTCCGCTGTGTATATTTTTTATGTTTTTAATTTTCACTAGACTTCATACTAGTTCTCCTTTGTTTAAATGTGATGTACTTGGGTGGGGCAACACCAATTCCTCAGCAGCACCCAGTCCAGGCCAGGTATGTTAAGAAATAGCACCTAGTAATTTTGGAAAAGCTGGGCTTACCTAGACCCTGACCAGGAAAAACACAAAACAAGTGGTAAAAAAAAAACAACCTTTAACAAAAATAAAATAATCTGTAGTTATGTTCCATATTGAAGCTCCAGTGTGCTACCACTTTACTAGAGCTAATATTGGATTGGGTAGTAAATATTTAGACACAGTATGACAGCATGTAAGCAATGGTTTAGAAAACCCCCCCGCTGCACAGCGATCCATGCAGAGAAGTGAAATGCTCAGTTTTTCAGAGGTACTTCTGTTGTGGATCAACATTTTCAGTAGTGCAAAGACAAAATATTTACTGTGCTCAAATTTACAGTCAGGGCATTTGGCAGATGCTTTTTATCCACAGCTATAAGATTAATACAATTTCTATATACCTTTGGCTTTACTGGGAACAACCTCAGTGGTATTTAGTATTCAGCTGTATAACAGATATATAAAACTGTTGAGTATTCTTTGCAACCATGCCTATCGCATTGACTAAAATACAATCAAATCGAAAAAAAAACTAATCGATAACCTCTTTTGTGGTTCCACCCTGATACATAAAAGACATCCGATCTGGGACACATTGTGTATCACTTTTTGAGATAAATTAAATTTAACTTCCTCATTACAACAATCATAGAACAGAACACAGCGCTAATGATCTGTTGTAACTTACACTTACACACATTTTTTTCAATTTCTCTGCTAATGCGGTTTAACACACTGTTAAATCTCAGAAAACTTTAATCATGAAACACAGAGAGGTGTTAGAGGCAGTAAATCATAAACTAAGCACTAAGTATGTCAGCATACTGACAATGTTTTCTGAAACCAGTCCCTTCCGGGACAAATCAGTGCACAAAGAAGAACAGAAAAATCTGTGCAGATAGATGTGCATTATAAAACACACAAGAACAATGTAATAATATAGCATAAGACCCTAATAGTCGTATTCGTAGTGGTAGTAGTACTAGTAGTGGTGGTCGTACCCTGACTGACAGACTTTAAAGCTGAAATTTATAGGTATTGCATGCAAACTGATTTGCGTGATTAAGCAAAGACCTCAAACACATGGCATGGTGTAAATTTTCAAACCGACAGCTCTGCACATCCTGTATTTAATTTCCTTTGAATGACAAAGCTTATGGTGTAAATCTCCAATACAAAGGTTAATGAAACTCTATATTGACTGGTATTACATAAAATGCAGTAGTTCAATATATTTGTCTTGACAGTGCTAATTGTTGAATTAATCAATGAACATTTCATGTAAAAATCATGAAACAATTCATGCAAACATGCTGTCAGATACATATAGTCCTTAATTTTGGTCTTAAAGTATGACATAAGAAAATATAAAAGACTTAAAAGCATCACTTTCTTTAGTTTTGCTATTTATGGATATGTGCTTACTTGCTGGTCCACAAAGCTCTTACTGTTAAGGTTCAAGGCCACTAACCATCTTTGGATGAGGGATAAGGTACTTCGATTTACCTTCCCTTAAGTTAAGTATACTAGGGTAAAATCACTTTAAGTTAACAGTGTAACAATAATTTAGAACTATTGGTCTTTATTAGTGATATATTATCGTACCTTCTGATTCGAAGCTGTTTCAAAGTTCAAAATGACACTTATTTGTTACTGAGTACAAGTTCAACAGTATTGTATATATTATTTCTGTTTATAAGTTTTTCTGCATTGCCATTTTAGAAGGGCCACTAAAGCAGAGATTTCCAATTTCCGTCAGGCGAGAATTTTTCTGTATATCATGTTTTCTTTTTATTATTTATTATTTATGAATAGACAAAAACACCAGTAGCCTACAACAGAGTTGGATAGAACAGGATTATGGCCTAGCTTAGAATGGGTTGTCACTACATGTCAGGCTTATCCAGCCATCTGGGACCCAGTTCTAAGTAAAAATCAAAGAACTCTAACATTAGGAAGCAAATGCAAATGCAAATGCAAATGCAAATGCAGTAGGGCATGAGTTACATGGGTTACCACTGAAGAGCAGCCATGTTACTGAAAATAACTTAAGGAACCTTAAAAACAAGCATGGTGGCAATATGTGAGGGGCAACTAACACATGGTAGTGGTATGAAAACTCACTTTGTAAAATGCAATAAAAACACACAAAATATGATTTGCTCATTTTAACTGACAAAAGTAAAAGTAAATGTCAAACAAACATGCATTATATTTTGTGCAATATAAAGTTGCACCATTTTATCAATTCCACAATAAGCAGGTTACGTGTTAACAGGTAAGGGAAGCATTATATGATTGAGTATAATCATGTAGTGGTTAAGGTAGATCAGAAGATCTCCAGTTGAGGCTCCAATACAGGCAAGTTGCCACTATTGGGCCTCTGAGAAAGACCCTATGCCTAATTTGCTCAAAAAGGTGTAATTGTAAGTTGCTTTAAATGAAAGCATCTGCTAAATGCTGAAAATGTAAATATAAATGTAAAAATGGAGGAACCTTTATAGGATATGGTTTGTTGATCCAGGACTAGTAACTTCAACCACTGCCTGTTGGGCCCATGAGCAACTCTTAATTGCTCAGACTGTATACTGTAACTGCATGTGATAAAATTTTGAACATGTTTGTTTTTTTATATGATAGTTTACAGGCTTTGGTAAAATTAAAAACAATTATACCTACCATAATCAACTTTTTTGTGTCTCTATTCAATCACAGATATTAGAGGGAACGGCCTGAAACATGTCGCAGAATACCAACCAAAGCAGAATTGATAATGTCACTCTATCGATACTTCAGAACGAATGGTCTAATAACCTCATCTCAGCCATTTATGTCATGGTCACTCTTATAAACCTGAGTGGCAACGGAGTGTCCATGTGGGTGTTGTTGTTTCGCACGTCACCTAAGACTCCATCTATTATATTCATGATCAATCTTACAATCACTGATCTCGCGTTGGGCTTAGCTCTCCCGTTCCAGATACTGTACCTAATGCAAGGTTACAACTGGACCCTGGGCTCAGCCATGTGCAACATTCTGACTGTCATCTTCTTTGCTAATATGTACTGCTCAATACTGACAATGACCGCTATCAGTGTTGAACGCTACCTAGGGATTGTGAGACCGATGCACTTCAGACAGAAAAATGTCAAGCTTAGTTATGCGGTTTTGACATGCTTCTTAATGTGGGGAATAGTCCTGGCAGTTCTCAGCCCATTGGAGAAAACGGATTTGACATATTACGTGAAAGAGCTCAACATCACCACCTGCTTTGACATGCTAAATAAGAACATGCTTCCATCGACTGCAGACTGGGCAGCTTTCTTGTTTGGTATGTTTTTCATTCTTTTCCTCGGTCCTTTTATAATAACTGTGTATTGCTACATAAGAATAATCTGCGCTCTGGTCAAAACGGCAAAAAGTAACCAGAAGGGCCGTGCCATACGTCTGGCTTTTACTGTATTGTTTGTCTTTGTTGTCTGTTTTGCACCCAACAACATATTACTGCTGGCTCACTCAGTCACGAAGCTTTTTTATAACAAATCTCTCTACATGTACTATAAGCTTTCTCTGTCACTGAGCTGCATCAACAGCTGCCTAGACCCATTCATCTACTATTTTGCCTCAAAGGACTTTCGTCGAAAGATGAGACAGATAATGAGGCTGCGAAACTTCAGCACATTGGATACAGAAATGTCTGAAGGCCGCAGAGACAGCATGTTCTCAGCTCGCACTGGATCAATTGTTAAGGGAGACAATGAACCCATTAACCAGGCCTAATTTAGCCTATTTTAAGAATTAACAATTAGCTAATGTCTGTATTTTGATTGTCATTGCTCCTCTACATGGGAAATGTAATAAAACAAAAACTATGCATCAACTAACAGCATTATGAAGTATTTATGATTTTAAAACACAATTTTTTTTAAGTGTTTTAAATGTGTAGCACTGTATGTCCTGGCTTTGATTTTCAGGTGGGGTGGTTCAGTTCCTTTTGTGGGGATTTCCATGTTCTTTAAATAAACAGGAATTAAATATGTCTACTTGGAGCTTGAACAACAAGACACAGTGATAGAAACAGGGTTTTGCTGGTTAGTGATTAGCTGACCAGTAAACCAGTGTATGGTCAGCAAAAGGCTTGTGATATTCTTATTCTTTGTTTTATTTGTGTCAGGGTATATATATCTTAGTTTTAATAATTAAAACCCAATATTTTCACCTATTCATTTTTTCTGGTCAGGGCTGCAGAATTAAAACTTTTGATGTTCTTATTTGATATATTGCTAATTTTGTATTGCTTACGTTCTTATATTGTAATTGCTCTGTTTGTATGTTGTTTCCTAGTTAAATCTGCAGACTGTACTTGGGTAAATCCACTAATATCTACTGGTACAGGTTACATCAGGTGGTTCTATTTGAGGTGGCCCTTAAAAAGCAATTTCTATTATTTCTTATCATCATTATGACCCGTTATGTTAAACATTTAGACTTTGCAAAGGTACACGTTTGTATAAACTGTAAATAAAAATGTATGCTCAAATTGTGGTGGCTGGTAGTAAATAAAAATGCGTTTTTTGACATTTAGCAATTGTTTGGCTAATAATTGATATACAATGTTAGGGATTACAGAAATTCATAATGTAGCCTTTTCTAAAGCATTTTACTTTACTTCTTTATATAGAAGCTTAATTACATTTAATTAAATATGTTTTCATGATTTGCAGAGTTTACATTTTATTCCATTTAAGACGTTATCTGACTTTCATGTGTAAACCTTTCTCAAATAAAGTTTTCTTCCAAAACTCTTTTGAGACTCTACAAGTATACAGGATGAGGGTAGAAAACAAATGTCATAACACAGCTACTTTTTGTTACAACTGGGTTAAAGTGTAAAGCCCTGCTTGGATCACTCGCACTAGAATGCATGTATTTAGATCAAATCAAACCATTTTACATAAGATACTGTGCAAATTTGTGGGTAATGTGAAACATGATTACTGTCTACCAGAAAGTCTGAATGCAGTAGTTAAAGCACAAAAATGTGAAGGTCTGTAAAACAAAAAATAAAGAGCCTTAAAAATGGGGAGAACATTTGTCAATAGCTAGGACCTCTCCACCAAATTATTTTAAAAACCTTACACTTTACCTATAGAAAGTTGATCAGAGAGTTGTTTATTTTTAACTACTTTAACTTTTAGTAAAACATGTTTCCAAATCCAGTAGCAATTACAAATATTGAACCCCACTAGGGAAATAAGTTATTATTATAACTTAAATATAACTTTTCTTTAGAATTAGATTTTGCTTTAAATTAAGCATAGTTAGGACTAGGTGCTATGGTCAAATGAGTTCACCAAGTTATAAACATTATCCAGGCATTACTATTCAAAGATGAAAAAGCCAGTATCTGTTGTTGTATGGGGGTAGAACAGTTCTCATCACTTGTGTAACTGGGCTTATGTGTAAAAGTACCACTAGATTTCAGAAAGACATCCTGCCATCAAGATGACATCCCTAAAAGTCCACCTACCTGGAATTAGACAATGGTAACAAATGAATATACAAGCAATGATAGACAAATATTCCTCTTGCAGAAATGGTCGCCCAAAGAAAAAAAAAGTCCATGAATAGGAAAAATGATGGTACGCCCATGCAGTTTAAGCAGCAGGACTTTCTGCTAGAACACCAGTGCCAAGAGTCTGAACTCCCCGGTTTGAACCTCAGCGTTGCCACCGGTCATCTGGGAGCCACCTCTGCCAACAGGATGCACAAACCAGTAGCATTGTATTGTAGAGCCAGTCCTAAGTCCAGATAATAATGAAGGTTGTGTCTCCAATTAACCTTGCTGCATATATACTATCCTGAGAAACCGAAGCTCTTGGAGGAAACCCATGCTGACACAGGGAGAACAAACTAACTCCACACACTGTTCTGATCGAAACCAGGACCTTAGCCCCACTCAACCCCCATACTGTCCGCATTAAAAGACAACGAAACTGAAAAAATGTGCACTTTTTTTGCATAAAAATGAAGACTCATCAAGAGATGTGTCACAAGCTTTGGAAAAGTATGCTTTCCAAAGAAAAACTACAACGTGGTGCCCAAAATATTTGTCAAGAGGTGTGTTTTAATTATTTCAGCTTATCAAAAGTGCTTGTGTGTATGATTAAAATATTTCTCTGTTGAATTATATTATATTTTCTCTGTTCTATTTCTCATCAGACTTTTTGTTGTATATTTTCTTAACCGTTATTATTAATGCTGATGTATGTTAATAGATTTAGTAGAATTTATGTTGTTTGCTGCCATCTAGTGGACCTATTCTGGTATAGTTGTCGACGTTTTGCTAACGCGCATGCGCTCTCACGCTCCTCCTACACGGTTCCTGTTTTACTTGCTTGTTGTAGAGAGAAGGTTCAATTTCAGCATCGCAGGTAAATCACTTAATAAATAAAAAAAACATTGTTTTATATACTTAAATTAAAACCAACATGATGTAATATAATAAAATCAAATTAAAAAAAAAATGAATGCAACTTAATAATGCTGTTAGATTATATTTTGTAAAGACAGTGTAGTGCATGTGCATGTGTATAATTGGGCTGTGAAACCATTTGAACTTTTAAATGCATCAGCTGTAACCAGATTAGTAATGTGCTTTAAACCAAACGTGCAGTGTAGTATATGTATAGTAAACCACGTTGACGAATCTTCAATGGGTCAGTAAGAACCTGTTAACCTGGACATCGATCGTTGCGTTAGAGGTTCTTCACATGTTCTATTTACTTTCAGTGTTAAACAGACTTCTGTGGTGGGTCCAAAGCCAGTTCTCAAAAGCACTTTGGACTATCCAACAAGATCCCTCAACACAACCAGAAGTTCAGAATAGCTCATTCCCATTCACGATGGCTCACACGTACTCATAATTTATGATTTACAGACTTACATGCTTAACATGGTTTAACAACACAGGCCTCATTTCATCTTCATGGACGACAATGCTCTAGCAAATCGAGGTTGCATCACTAGGAAACGGCTGATGGAGACTAGGGTTCAGCTAAGTCACCGTGTAGAGGCTCGTAAGTCTCATCCCAGAACCTCAATGACCTGAGGGCCGCCCTTCAAGAAGAGTGGGATGAAGAAGTCGACTTGTGAACAGCATGAGACGTTGTCAAGCTGTAATTGAGGGCACATGACAAGTTATTGAGACTGACCTTTTTGTTGGGGTATACCCATGAATGATGAAGAAATCAAAATTGCATGTTTCTTTCATTTCCATCGAAGCCAACTTTTTTTGTGAGTAGTGTAAAGGTTACATGTAACTACATTGCCTGTCATGGATGTAAACAAATATTAAATTATGTTAAATATGCCTAATAATAAAGCAAACATTTATTTTTGAACGGTAATCACTTTCCAAAATATATCGAAATATAATATTACAAAAGCAAATCCAAGCTTTATTAGATTTAAATTCAGTCATGACATGTGACATTTCACATATATTTCTTGAATCAGCTTTATTTCGTTAGGAATTGATTGTTGAGTGTACACCAAATGTATTTTCTTTCTTTACGTTTTATGTATTATGAATAACAATATATAATTAATAAATGATTTTTTTTCTTTCAGGTTGTCCTGAAGAGACACTATGGTGTTAAATCCAGTCATATCAAAACTAAGCGGTAAACTTGTGGTTTTGGCCAGTGCATCTCCTAGGAGGCAGGAGATTTTGACAAATGTAGTAAGTAATTTGGAAGAGTTTTTGGAACAGACCTTGCATCATATTTGTTGTATTGCTTATTGTATGTCTGTGTGCAGGGTTTACAGTTTGAGGTGGTACCTTCATGGTTCAAAGAAACCCTTGACAAGACCTTGTTTAAAACGCCTTATGAATACGCAGTGGAGACAGCAAGACAAAAAGCTCTGGAGGTGGCTCAAAGAATGCGCTTTGTGAGTTTATTTCCACAGTATGTATTGTGTTTTCCATATCAGTTGGCCCAGGTTATTTACCTTGAGTATATTACTAGCTCTTAAACTGTCCAGGCTTTTGCTTAGGTTAATATATATGGTTTTTTTCACACTTCACATGTGCTGAGCTCAGAAACACCTAAAAACACCTGATATTGTTATTGGAGCAGATACTGTCGTGGTACGTATGAGATTGTACACACATTTACTTCAAATGTAAAAATGTCGGTCACTTAATTTGTCTTTGTTTTGTATATTCAGACAGTGGATGATTTGATACTGGAAAAACCTGTTGATAAAGAGGATGCCTACAGCATGCTGTCTAGGTGCCTTTGTGAATAAAACTATAATGTGTTTAACATATTCAATGTATATATACATATATATATATATATATATATATATATATATATATATGTGTGTGTGTGTGTGTGTGTGTGTGTGTGTGTGTGTGT
>JAYDZG010000010.1:12818899-12830910 GCA_034509265.1 Microcambeva bendego
AAACCTACAGGACGATTCAGTGTCTCCAATTAACCTGGTAGCATGTCTTTGGACTGTGGGAGGAAACCGGAGTACTCCGAGGAAACCCACGCGGACACAGGGATCGAACTCAGGACCTTCTCGCTGTGAGGCGACAGTGCTACACACTAAGCCACCATGCCCACGTGCAAAATAGAAGACACAAAATGAAAATCTCAAAATCTTTATCCCTTCCCCTATGAAGATGAATCTAGAGCCATTTAGAGATTTTTTGTGACGTAACTGATTTCATATTTCAAATTAGTTTCACCTTTAACATGATCTAAAGTGTCTGCAGTTCAACTTAAGAAATACTTAAAAAATAAACTCACTTTGTACACCCTCTTATAACTGGGATCCGGCTATGTTCAAAATCAATCATACATAAACTCATGTTAAATAGATGTCAATACATACCTGACCTCAATCAAAATGGCTCAAACAGTATATAAAATTAAACTCTTCTGATATTCCCTGATACTTACTGAAAAGAACTTACAAAGTATAACAGGAATGCTATTGTTGATATGTGTCAGTCAGCAAAAATGTTAAAGGCTTTAATATTGTTTAGCACGACTGTGGTGTTCCTCCAAAACTGATGACTCTATATTCTTTATAGGTTTGAAACTTAAAAGCTGTGTCACTAATGAACACCATACCTACAGTGAAGTATAGTTGTGGCAGGATGCTTTTATTTATCTCGATTGGGTATTTTGTCAAGATGATGGGAATTATTAGTCAGCTTTGACATAAGTTTCACACAAATCATGCATACTCATTAACAAAAAAAGACCAAAGCATAACTTAATCCAATCTAACAAAACATTTATATGAAGGTGTTCAAATTTATGTAACAACATTATTGTTTTCTCCTAAAAGACATCAGTGTGTTCTAGAAAATTGTACAGGCAGTGTATATCTATACAGGCATGTATGCACACTCGCCATTTATTCACAGAGTTCATTTACACCACTATGCTTCACTGAATAATTAAGAACTCCTATCTATCCATATAGATTCTGCTAGTTTTAACTTTTAGTCTAACATCATTCTTGTTTCTACTGTTGAACTGTTTAAATATTGTTATCTAAAATATCCACCCAAGAAGGTTCCACCTCCAAGGTTTCTTCCTGTATTTTCAGGGAGTTTTTCCTTGCCACAGTCGCCCTTGGCTTGCTCTACAGGGGGGTGTTTTGGTCTGGTGGTCCTAAACTCTGTAAAGCTGCTTTGTGACAACGTCTATTGTTAAAAGTGCTATACAGATAAAACTGACTTGACTTGACTTAACAACATGCCTATTCTAATATATAGAATTGTAACTTTGTCCTAAACAATGGCAAACTAGGATTGAGTTTCTTAAGAAAGATCAAATCATGTAAACCAGGCTCAACACAAACACAAAGAAATCAGGAGTATTGCATTAAGGACAAAAGCATATTTAACCTAGTTTGTCCATTTTGTAATATTAATGGCATGAATTGTGCCGTTTGTCTTTTTGAGTCTTTTTAAAGATTATTTTTGAATACAGACAACCAAAAATCATTAGTTAGTTGTAATACTGACTTTTACAGACTTCAAAATATGACTGTAACATAATTTGACTTCAGAAAAGTCAACATATTTGTTGCTTGTATGTATTATTGCATTATTGTTCTTATCTTTGCTCTATATTTTCTGTGCCATCACGGTTTCATGTATTTTTGTTACTAGAACACTACGTTGATACCCAAGAATACAAACATAAAAAACTTCCTGCCGTGAATATCACAAAATGTGCAAAAAATTGTTAAAAGCCAAACATACCAAGTAATGATATACAGGTGCATCTAAAAATGTTCAATAATGTGAAAAGTTACACGTGAATGTAACACAGGACTAACAGACAAGGTCGGACACACAGAGAAACATTATACTGTGTTTCAACTACAACAAGAAAACAACCACACACAGAGGATAAGGAACAAACAGATGTACCGTGATGCATGAAAAACTCAGACAATACTTAGATGTACAACAGATAACAAGATATTCTTGGAACAATATAAAAACGGAAGAACAATGCACGTTATGCACATAAAAGGGACAAGAAGTAAGAAAACACAAGGATGAAGAAACTAAGCAGACATATTGCATGAGAACAAGGATACACTGAACTAACCCTAAGTCAGTGTGAGCACTAATGCTAACAACAAAACAACTGAATAAATGTCCCTGAACCAATTAATACATACTGGTCCCCAACCTTTTTGCACCACTGACCAGTTTCAAATAAAATATAATGTCATGGGCAGGCGGGAGAGGGAGGATTTAAAATAAAATAACAATACTTTCACAAATATATTTTTTGCTGTTATGAGATGATGCTTCCACCTAGGGGTGCTAGGACACAATAACTCATGTGTGTTGGGCATGGAAGTAGTGTCTTCATTGCTGATGCAAACATCTCAAATTATTTTTTATTTCTGGCCTGGTAATAAATGACCCATTGACTGGTACTGGTACATGTAGTAATACTGTAATACTAGCCCTCAAAGAACTGAGATTTGAGGTGTTTACCCAGATATAAATATAAATGAGGAGGACTCAGTCAGGAAGAACATCAGGAATAAAAACTGTGCTTAATCACATGGATCAAGCTCTTAACCAATTTAAGACATTGTGACCTAAGAAGCATTGTTTATGAAAAACATTTCCCGATCCACAATTCAGGTCTGATATACACATGGAGAAAATGTGTTTTAAACTATGCCATTACTTTTCTTTGTTAATTATAAACGAGTCGTCGAGACAAGGACCCTACTGCAAGCTTTCTCTTAAATGAAAAAAGCCTCCATCCATCTAGCTCTCCATCCAGTGATTTTGGCCAATATTGGATCAGTTCCCACCCTAGTTTTTACCCTGTACTGTAATCACTTCAGTTGTTTTAGTAGTACTGTACTTAAAACACATTTTATATTAGAATGTAATTAATTTACAAATACAGGTAGTTCCAAATGGTGCCTAAAATATGAGCTACATTATAATCCATGTAATATCACACATTGTCAAAATAAAAATATATACATTTTCCCGTGTTGGATTAACTTGTGTAGGTACATGCTACAGCCAATCAAATGGAGCCTGAGATGTTCTTGTTTGCTCTTTTTATCTTGATAGTGGTTTTGAGCAACTGTGCAATTTTGCTGCTTTGTGCCTGGTGAACATAACAGACTAACCAGCTCCACACAGAATCACGCAGTTGTTTTTTACCTGATATTGGTGAAATTCAAACCCACACGCACGACCATTTGAATAAGCATGTCTTTGTACCCCTATCAATCAATTGCCCAACATCTGAAGCCTCTGAACAACTAAATAATAAGCATCTTGTGCTGCTCCCTTGGCAGTCATGTTGACTTTAGTGCAGTGTTTCTTTAATCCAGTTGTCCTTTGATTCACTATTCTTTCACTCTTTTAGCCAAAAGTATCATTGGAATTGTACTTTTTGTCTTGACATGCCTTGTCTTTGAATCACTTTTCTGCTGAAACGTAACTTCCCAGAGGAGAATCGGATCACGTAGCTGGTATGGAATTGAGCTTTTCTTAAAGGATTCTCCTGAGACTCCCGATTCTCCTTTTCTTGCCCATTTGGTAAAATGTTCATTCATTTGTTATGCAGCTGAAAAAATCCTAATGAATACTTTTAATTTAATTAAACCATTTTTATCCTTGCATGGTTTTAATATTGTCCAATGTCCAACACATGCCGGAATGTTAAAGACAGGAAAATTAAGTAGCAACAGTTTTATAACATTGTTATACAATCGCACCCCCCATTGTATGTTAGACACACCACATGCCTCTACTTTATTCCTTAGTTAAAATAACTATATACTTTAAAAAAATGTATTATATTTTATATTAAGACATTGTTCAAGAGCTAATACAAACTTCTCAACATTTTTAATAAAAACTTTTTATAATAACTATAACTTTAAATAATAATTTGTTATCTACTAGCCAAGATATTGTTATAAATAATAATAATGATAATTAAGGAAATTGAAATATATTTGGTTATGTTTTGTTGGAGTTGATTGATTCTTGATTTTTCTTTAGTTTTTTCTAATTCTTCAGATCTGCAACAACTATATGTTTCACATAATTGGTCCACTATTACTATTTGACAAATATAATCCAACACTTTTATCCAAAGCATCTTACAATTAAGATTGGATATAATTTGAGCAATTGAGGGTTAAGTCTAGTGATAACTTGGACATGGTGGGGCTTGAATAGACCCTCTGAATATTAGTCTAGTAGCCAAACTAGCACATGGTGACAGACTTGCGAGGATTTTACCCTGATCACAGACTTCAGATTTATTTATAGGAATGTAAATTCTAGATTGGTTCACCCCCTCATATTTCTCAGTAAGATATTCAGGGAATATCGGTTGTGGTTGTCACGTAATTACACAATTCAGGAAATGTTTCTTACTCTCTGTTTCTGAATTACTGACTATCCAGAAATTGAACTGAGAGTTTTCATGACTAAATAATGATTAACCATTGTGTTTGATCATTGCACCATTAACCACTGCTTTGTCTATCAACCTGGCTAATGTTTGTACCACTTACATCCTGTACAGCTCCTGGCATCATCATTGCAGTATTTTAGAGATCTATAGTTTTTTAGGGCCATTGTAATTAAAAAATATGTATGATTACTATTTTTATAATTATTTGATTACTAGAATAAAGTAAAACGCACTACAGACATAGCCCAGTGGTTAGGGCACAGGACTACTTAACCTCAACACTGCTTGGTTGCTGCTGACATTGCAGAGAAGACACTGGACAACAGAGCCTTGGTTAAAAGCTTATTACTTAAGATTTCCTGTGATGCTTAGAACCAAGTGTCTCAGTAATGACCGTTTAACATTATTTCTCCTAAAACAAACTTTACAGTTATCCAAATGCTGTCAGGCAGTTAAATATTCTCCCAACATTCACCAATCTTAGATTCATCAATTAGACAGCCAGGTAGAGAAGTGTAATTCATCACTCCACATAACACATTTCCAATTTATCTACCATTTGCTTCCATTGGTACATGGAAAATGAACAGTTTCTTAGTATTAGTCATTTAGGTATTATTCATGGGAATCAAGATAAGCCATCACTTGTAGAACATAAGCAAATGTCACACACACACCCCACACATACACACACATCTAATTGTCCTTAATATTAAACACTTTTAATTTGTTAATTTAAATGTTTTTTGCTATCATTAATTTACATTTTAAACACTTCATGTTTTCTTCACTAGCAAGTGCATTTTGGTTCAGTCTATTAGATTGATAGAAGATTAAACATGTCTAGACCTTGATCGAAGAAGTAGTTTCCTGGAAGACTGACAGCCTAAATACCACAGATAACTTTAAAAAATCCCTCATTGTTTTTTTTGCATTGTTTAATTTAAGCATCATCAGGGGGACTTGATGAGTCAATTTGAATGTTATCTTTATAACCATTACAACACATCTTAAACCTTACACAGGACATAAAACTGGAAAACTAAATTACTTATTTCACTGTATATCAAGAGAAACAAGATACAACACATTATATAAAAACATGATTTATTTTCTTAAGCAAAATATTTAACATTCATATCACTTGAGTTAAATGGAACTGGCCCTTGTTACTCACTCAACTTTAATAAGCATCTCAATATATTTAATTGAAGCCAGGCTTGCTTTCAGACAGCCCTGTACAATCTTATTCCTGATTATTAACTTTACAGACAAGCAGTCACATGCTTATGAAAATCCAAGAAGAGCAGAAAGATCAAAAAACATTGTGGACCTTGTTGGTTAAGGCTTATTATGAAAGATATTTAGCATTTTTAATTACAGATTCATTAAAGCAGCTTATTTACTTATATTAAAAAGCTGCATAGAGCTTTTAAGAACATCATGTGCAGTGGATGACAGTGGATCATTCTCAAAGAAGTCCCGTATGAACGGTTTGAAAAGATGACAACAGATGAAGAGCGGAAGGAAGTGATTTTGTTAAGGTACAGTGATGTAGGTAGTCACACTTTCCTTTATGAGTGTAAGAGCGAGCACACACTGACTGACTGAACCAGTGATGAAACGCTCAACATGCTGTGTATACTTAGTCCTGTCCATGATGCTCTACTGCCAATCTAGGGTTAAATGTATTACGTTAGGTAAGTCATTTTATTTTATTTTTACTTCTTTGTTCATCTTTTCGCATTTTCAGTTAACAGTTTTTTTTGCTTCAAATCTGAAATTAAGATAAATTAAAAACTGTCATTAAGTAGGCTGACTTTGATTCCCAGTTGGAGAAGCCCAGTTGGCCCATTCTGTTTGAAGCATGTTCTCCATGTCTGTGTGGATTTTCTCAGGGAGCGATTACCTTCCACAGTCCATAGACCCTAAAGAATAACAACAAATTATTAAAAAAATAAATAAATATTTCTTTGGTTAACAGCTAGATGGTGTGTAAAACGATTAAAATAGCTGAAAAATATAAATCAATAAGGAAATAAACAAAAAACAATTCATTAAAAAGTATATGCATATATAAATTATAAATACTAATTAGGACACATAATGCATGTACTGTAAATGTTACTCTTAAACACTATGACATACTATATCATGTACACTAAGGTAGAAAACCACTCACTTAAGTTTACATGCATCATTGTAAAATTACATAGAAAGCCACATCAAAAGCCACTAGTACATCATTTTACCCCCCCATAAAATTTTTGTCTGCTCTGGAAAATCCACTTTTCAAAGCATAATGGAATAAGAGTGGCATTTGAGTTTTTCATTTCTGTTAACACAGACCCCTTTAATATAAACATCAGCAACACATCTAAGTCTATAAAAGTGACGTGGAGGAATCTGGACAAAACCAAGACCGAGCAGTGCTATAGAACCCATTTGCAGTACAGGAACAGCTGTGGCTCATTGTGGCAGGTACTGCATATCTAGTACCAATTAATGAGCAGTGTAACCAAAAAACACATGCACAAAAAAGAGATACTAATACCTCATCTTTTGGTCTGAGTTATTCTATATTTTCTTTATAGAATTATACAGATTTAAAAGGCTTCTCATTGGTTCTTCCTGCTCTGGATATGAAGAAGAATTATGTATTTAGAATAAGGATGAGACTGTATTGTATCCAGAAGAACTGGGGTGAATGGAGTCCTGAAAAACACTGGAGTTATAACACAGGTACAGGTTTACTGTTTTATTTAGTTCTTAATTTTTATGTATATTTATATCAAAAACGTGTCAAGAATAAATGGCTGAGATGAAATAAACTTGGCTTTAATTGTAAGAAGCTGCCTATTTGCATTATATCTGGTGAACAATAAGCGCTGCACCTGCTTAATACCATCACTGTGTTAAAAGATGTTGGTCAGGAAGATGTACAGCTCATATGTAAAACCAGAACAACACTGATTTTAAGTCTCTGAATGAGTGACCCGGCCACCCACCAACCTTAACTAAATAAATAAAAAATGTGGAAAGACCTGAAGATGGCAACATACAGAGGCATGTAATTTAATAAAGAATGGAATAAATCAACCAGATTTAAATTTGCAAGCTCAAGAGATGTTCCAAAATCAAAATCCTGAAAAATATGCACAAGTCAAGCAATCAGTTAAAGAAATATTAGCTATGTGCATGGTCTTACAGTAATTGCTTTGGTATGTGAGATTTGACATCAATGAGAGGCAACAGACAACAGCAATAAATAAAATGACATAAAACCTTTTTCAATGCCTAATTAACAGTGTAGCTTCAGGCCAAACACTTCACAAAGACTTATCAATCAAAATCATCAGGATATGACATGCCAGTTATGGGTAACTTGGTGTAAAGTGCACACAATCTAGACAGCTAAGCCGTAAAAGTATTTAGAATACCACAATGCATTAATGTAAATCCTTTAATAAACTTACTGCATGGTGGCAGCTTCAGACAGAGGTCTCATGTTCATCTTCAGCTCCAGTGATATAAATCAATGCATCATTCACTAGTACATAGCATGTGCTTCTCCATACCAGGGAACCATAACACAACCTGTTCACTAAGAATCTGGTTAGTCTTGAGATCTGGGTTTAAACCTTGCCTGATGCCCCTGTCTGTAAAAAGATACTCACGCACTTTCCATTTCAAGTAGGTAAATGTTTCTTGCAATCATTAAAAAAATATAAAAAGTATATTGAGTGAGTGACTGATGCACTCAAAATAGGGTGTGTTGCTGCCATGCACTGTTTCATGGTGCTGTCATATTTACTTCAGCTCTGACCTGAATAAAGCTGTTTAGAAAAACAAATAATCATTATTTTTTTCTGTTTTAGCTTCCTGCTTTGCAGCAACTTCGCCATTTAGCATAAAGTATTATGTATTACTATCTATTTTGCCAGTGGCATGTTTTCTGCTTGTCTGGGCAATAACAAAAGAGCGGTAAGTCTCACTGACCTTTTCAGATTATGCTAATTATAGACACATTACACTACCAAATAGTTCACCTCAACAGGGCTATGTGTTAAAATCATAAATCTTTTTCAAAGGGTAAGAAGAAATCTCCTTCCTATAATTCCAGATCCTATAAAAGCCCAAAACAGAATTTTAAACATTGAAACGTTTCAGGTAAGTCCAGCTTATATATAATGCAATATAACAATACAACATTTTAATTGAAGTAAATATCTCAAAATGACTTTTCCCTGACTTTTGAAGGACATGAGCAGTTTTCCACAGTCTTGCGAAGATTGCAAGATATCTGAGCTCAAGGTGTATTATGAAACAGAGGAGGAACAGACTGAAATCCCAGACACTACATCTGATGATGAACCTACGCATTCAGTTTGTAGGAACAATGACATTGGTCTTGCCACAAAAAATAGCATGTATTACATTTATTCTTTGGATGGATCTGAGAACAGTATGATTTCAAATGTTTGTCACACCAAAACAGGCTACGTTGTCGTCTAGATTCTGTTCAGGGTTATTTAAAGGCTAACAATAAAAAAAATGTTGCTTTCAGCAGTTGCATAAATATTTCTATTGGTGTAATGCAATTAAATCAAGAATCTGTCATTTGTCAGCATTTACATTTTCCACATTTAGATGTTCATTACAAAAGTGCTTCCTCAGTAAATATTTCTCCCGTGCAAACAGTCAACAGTCTAAGAATGCTTAGCAGGAAGCCCGTTATAACAAATATATTGTCAAAAGAGCATTTTTCTGGAAGACAGATCAGTATAGACACTCAGACAGCTGAAGTTCATTCTCTCACCTGGGTGTTAGCATGGAGGAAAGCCTCGATGACTGACTTTTTCAAGTACTAACTTATGGATCATGATGGCTTGAAATGTTGCACTGTAGAGAACAGGTTGTGATTAAGGTTTTGAGGTTATTTAAGGTAGTGTAGAGCTGCCCCCTGCATACTGTGTAGACAAGGCTGGTTGTTTTAAATAGATTGTCTGGTGTTACAGGGGGATGCAGAGTATTGGGGTGATATTGCAGCATTTGGGTTGATTGAAAACAATAAGGGTGACTGACTTTTGGAATCAGTTGCAATAGTCAGATGGTGAAAGTGGAAAGACTTCCAAGAAGAGAGTTGCAGTAGCCAAGCATCATAGTGAGGCTGAATGGCTTTGCTATAGA
The DNA here is from genome assembly GCA_034509265.1 of Microcambeva bendego. Taxonomy (NCBI): domain Eukaryota; kingdom Metazoa; phylum Chordata; class Actinopteri; order Siluriformes; family Trichomycteridae; genus Microcambeva; species Microcambeva bendego. Next base: position 12,828,628 of record JAYDZG010000010.1, read on the forward strand.
TCAATTCTTTCTGATGATTGCCTTTCCTGGGGACATGTCACATGGCTAAATATGTCCAATGTAGGTTGGAAAAGCTATCATGGTCTCCTAGCTCTCAGTCTTGAGCCCAACTGATCACTGTGGGATCACCTTTATTTATCATGTTTACCCACACACACCCTCCTGCAGCTGTGGAATGCATTGAAGTTAGCATGACTCTAGATACATGTGACAACCCACCAGGATCCTCCCAGCCTGTTTTGCTGTATCAGATCATTCTTAGTCCACAGGTACATGGGTATTATTCAAAAAAGGATTTTCCTTTCAATCTAGGGACACTTTTCTTGATAATTTTTTATTGATTGATCTGATTGATTGAAAGCATCACCTGCTCAACAGTCTATTGATGCTGTCATCTGATTTTTTCTTCATTCTGCACCATGCATTTTCAACAAGAGACAGATCTGGATTGCATGCAGATTAGTCCAGCATTCATTCTGTGACTGGGGGTTTTCTGACGTTCTCCTGAGTGCAGGCAGCTACATTCATCACAATATCATGACAGTATGCAATGCTACCTATTGAAAATGTGTTTCTATTCACAATTACAGTGAAGTCGATGAAAGTCTTTTCTTTCAACTGGTTAAGTAAAGATTCAAGTGAATAAAGATATCACCGATTCTTCTTTGTACTGCATTTCTAAATACTTTTTTACACTTCTCTATATTGGCAAACATATTTGCTTGTTTGCTTTCACACACATGAACTTTACACACACATCCCATTCTTAATACACCCTTGCAGTTATAACTCTTTTGAGAAGGCTTTCCACAAGGTTTAGGAGTGTGTTTACAAGTGGCAAGGCCTTACTCCTGAAAAGAACCACAACCACCTTTACACTTGCATAATGCTGTCAGACAAGTACCATTCTCCTGGCAAATGCCAAACTCAGACTCGTCCATTGGATTACCAGACGCTAAAATCTGATTCTGATGCTTTCAAGTCCAGTGGTGGCATGTGTTTGGAGCCACATGAAGTTTGAAGGTCTGAAGCGCTTGACTCTGCAGAAAGTTGGTGACCTTTACACACTGTGCACCTCAGCATCTACTGACATTTTATGAGACATACCACATTGTGGCTGAGTTGCTGTCACTGACAATCACTTTCATTTTGTTATACTACCACTGACAGTTGCCCGTGGAATATTTAGTACCAAGGAAATGTCATGATTTGTCATGATGATGGCAATGTAGACAAAAAAGACCATCTAGACCAGTGTTTCCCAACCCTGTTTAAAAATCCTGCCATGACAGACCCTTTCACTGACACTCCACCATACTGCTGATAACAGTCTAGAATATGTGTTTCCCAATCGTGGTCCTGGATGCACTCTGCCCTACAGACTGTAGCTAGTTAATGAGCTAATGAGTTGAATCAGGTGAGTTTAGAGCAGGTAAAGCACTAAAATAAGCTTGGTGTTTTTTTGCCCTGGGTAAGATTGTTTTCCTGACTTGAGCAAACGTCACCCTGTTCATGCTAAAACTGATGCTACTTTAAGAAAATTCTGGTTCTCCAGTGAGCAGTACTGATGCTGGACAGTGGAGGGCACTCTTACTATTCCCAAGAAGGTGAGAACATTGAGAGAAAAGCTAGAGAATATCGCATTTTACAGCTCACCATCAAATCAGGATATAGGTTAATTTGAAGTCTGATTTTAAAGATTAATGCGCAGCTACCTGCATAATAGATTTGCAGTATTAGTGTGACGCCATGAAAAGATCCAACCAAGTTTAGTGCAGTACAGTGCAGTCCAGGGTCTGGTATGAGTTCACAATGTTTACTAATTTACATGTGTCTAATTCCAACTGGCTTTCAGTTACCTTTTGAACTAAAGCATGTTGGACTTCTTAAATTATGGAAAACACTCTAAAGCAAATAAAGCTAGAAACGGAGTTCTTAATGTTATTAATGGAATAAAGTTTAATGTTTAATTCAAGTTTTATTAACGGTTAAACTTAAATATATATCGTTTAAATATTAATATTTATATATATTAATATAGTTATACTTATACTTAGTGGGTAGCACTGTTGCCTCACAGCTAGAAGGTCCTGGGTTCAAACCCCCGGGTAGGGCGATCTCGGTCCGTTCTGTGTGGAGTTTGCATGTTCTCACAGTGTCGGCGTGGGTTTCCTCCGGATACTCCGGTTTCCTCTGACAGTCCAACGACATGCTACCAGGTTAATTGGAGACACTGAATCGTCCTGTAGGTTTACCCAGCCGTGTAACCGGTCCCAAGCCCGG
>JAYDZG010000010.1:12838184-12850308 GCA_034509265.1 Microcambeva bendego
CCAGGTAGGTTCACCCAGCCGTGTATATATATATATATATATATATATATAATGTATTACTTTATTCTATTATTTATGTCCAGGTGGAGCAGCAGTATTTTCTAGTATGAGCTCCCTGGTTTGAAACTCTGGCCACTGGATAAATAGGATTGCTTTGCATAAGAATACTTCTGGATCTGAGACATTACTGGGCTGTCATGAATGCATAGTATGTTTCAGATCTACACACAGATTGTCAGTGTCATGGGACTGTAAAGGAATCTGAAACGCATAAGCTAGCATTTTTCAGGTAATTAATTGTGGGTTGTCAGGTATTTTGTGTTAATCTTCAGTTATTTGTTTCCAGGTTTCACTCTTGCTCACAAAATTTGTTAATATTTAGTGGAACTAATAACTCAATATGTACATTTTTTTATGGCTTTAACATCATTTTTGTAGCATAATTCATAAATTCATTCAGCACCATGTTTAACAGGTGGTGAGGTGTTATTTTCATCAATTGCACATTCACTTCATCCCCAATATATTTTTGGTTATTGTGGCCTGGTATTTTTCTTATTAGACCAGAGCACCCTTTACCAAAATGCCTGCGGTGTGATTGTCAAATTTTATAATTGAGTTGCCAATAGGGTTTAGTTTTTATGCTTCTTTTACAAAGCTTATTTTTAAGCAGGCTATGCTTGCATCACCATGCCAGTGTTGAATAAACCTGTTTACTTGTGGGCTTAAAATGTGTGAATATTAAGTTACACTTTTATAAATTTAAATGTATTAAAGCCACCTATCATTAGTATATTGAAACATGACTCATGGGGAAAGGCAAAGTTGTCATTAAACAACTATTTCAATTATAATAATAGTAATAATAATAATACCAATAATATTGGGGGTGGCACAGTGGGTAACACTGTTACCACACAGCAAGAAGGTTCTAGGATTGATTCGCAGGGGGGCTGGTCCGGGGTCCTTTCTGTGTGGAGTTTGCATGCTCTCCCCTTTGCATGGATCCTGGTTGCTTCAGTTTCTTCCATTGTCGAAAATTGTTAACTGTGTTCTATATAAACTAGTGAAATTAGGAATCTAATAATTAAGTAGCATTTCTGTCATGGATGTAACAAAGGAAACCAACCAAAACAAACAAACTAATAATAATACAATATTTTATATATAGGACAGTTGGAACATGATTTATTTAATATGAAATGCATACTTTACACTATATGACGTAAACAAACAGCTTATTACCAATACATATATCTGTTATAGGAAAAAAACTTACACTTAATTTACACATCACCAGCATGTGATGCTTGTATGTTTAGAGTTTCATATTATCAGATTGCTCAGATGCATAGAAACCTGTTGATTGAATTAATGTCTGTAAGATGTTCGCAGTTTGGTAGCAGCTTTTATGTGATGTATATGGCATGATGACTGTTTCCCCTGATAAACCTTTAAGTCTCCGGTCTAACTGAGCTTTTGAACTTGTCAAAACTACAGTGCTTCTAGGGAAAAAAATCTTTTTTTAATCAATGTTTTATCTTTTCCTTTCAACCAACTGCTCCATGGTGTAAAGTTGCTTTGATGCACAAACCTACAGCCTGGGGGTGGATGTGATTTAGCTGAGATGAGCCAGAGAGGCTGTGAAATGTTCCATTGCATGCACCTGAGCACTAAACAAGTGGGGGCATGCAAACTGTGACCAGCAAATTCTTGCGAAAACAAAGAAATTATCTTGCAGTTGGGGAATTGCCCATGTGAACAAAGCAGTTGGGTTCAAATGAAGGAGAGAGAAAATGGTTTATTCAGCTCTCAAAAACTTCAGATGCTAGCTGTCTGCTTTTGATGTTCTAGTTTTTTGTACCAGGTTATCCCCGTGTCTGGATGAGTTTCCTCTGGGTCCTCCTTACTATGTTTGAAACTTAAACTGAATAATTGTACTTAACCATTAATGACTTGTTCAGACCTGAATGTAACCAAACATGTTAAAATCCTACTATATAACTGTTTTTCATCCCAGCCTCATTAAAAGCCACTTATTTGTTGTTAAGAAACAAATAAAAATATTATCTGTAAATGATGGGCCAAAATGGTAAGAATATTTGAAGATATTTAAAGTGTTGTTTTGGCTGTATGCTTCAGGTCATTAACATCCAGTATGTGTGTGCTCTGGAGGAGGTTCCTGTATTTAATTGAAACAAAATTTTTCTTACCAGCTTTCCTGTCCCTTCTGAACCTTCATCATAATGGTTCAAACACTATTGCAATCTACTGACTTCAGGACTTTTCATAATTTCTAAATTCTACGTGTTTTTTTCAGAAATTTCAAGACTGCATGGATCCTTTTTAGCCCAGACAACACCTTATGCCATACATGTTTTGTCTTATAACTTGCTATGGATGAGTGTTAGGTTTCACCACAGCAAATCATTTTTCTTTCCCAACTGTTGCATCATTGCCTCTGCCCTTTCCAAAATACTATTTTTAATACTAGCATGGAAGTATCTTCAATTAGCAGTTAGCATATTGTTTAATTAATAAATACATAAATAAAATATTGCTTACTGACATAACACTTCTAATAAAAAATCCAACCAATAATACAGTTCCAATGATGTTTAAAATTGACACTCAGTTTGAACAATGGGCATGCATGTGAGTCCATGGTGAGTTATTCTCAACATTTACAGTAGTGTGCACATGTATCTGTGCAAAAAGTGAAAGAAAGAGGATCTACTACCACAAACTGAGCAAATCCCTGCAATTTTACCTGCACACACACGGCAGATCAACCTTTCTGGAATGGCATGTTTTATTTATTGTAATGTTTTAGTGGGGGAAGATTCATTATCATAAAGGCCCCAAGACATTCCTTACAAAAAACAAGCCAACTCGCAGTCTTCACCCGCCACATTAAGAACATGCAGGTGGAGTCGTGGTTTCAGCTGCATTGTGATCTCACACAAACCGAGGCGCGGTGACAGAAGTTGACAGTGTCAAAGAGCCTGTGTTTCTAGCACATAAACTGTCCCTGAAGCAGACACTTACAGGAGATGTAAAACACCACAATTTCCTTTTCACCAGCATTGTTTTTAGTCCTATCAAATTGTTTTTAATATGCCATGTTGTGCCTGTCAGAGGCCCCAGGCAGCAAATGGCAGATGACAAATGTGACTGTTGGCAACCCACCAGAGTTTGACCATATTGTACCTGTACAAGGCTGCTTTACACACTTCTAAGTTCAAAGAGAAGGAAAAAAACTTTCATCCATTTTTTGACACTGAACCTACTTTTGGGTAAAGTGCACGATGGATTGGAAAGTAGATCTGCAGAATTATGGCATAAACACAAAGTCAGCAACTGTCTGCATTTTATTTATTTGGTGGAAGGCTTCATTAAAAAAAGAAAACAAGACTATGTGATGGAATAGGGTTAAAATTATGGAATAACTGGCTTTATAACTGGATCAGTTATGTCATCAAGTCGGGCAAAAGCAGACAGGATCTCCACTAGATTTCCCAAGATGCCTATTTACTGATAAAATCATGCCTCTAATAAATTAATTTGAAGTTTCTTCTCCAGCTTGAAACAGACAGGAGTGATCCGTTTATTGGGCATTTATCCCTAATAATTGCTGCAAGGAAATCATGCAAGAGGTTTTAATGCAAGAGATTGGATGGTATAGTATCAAATTTGAAACTATTAGAACTACGTATTAATATATATATTAGATAAGTCAAATCAACCTTTTTTTTTTACAAAAGTTAAAGTTACTTATTAGTGTTGGGTAAAATAGAGTGAATTTTGAGGTTCTGAACATTGTGGGTGCAGTCATTGCAGAATTCCCATCACATCCAATATTTCAGAAGGAATTGCAAAAAAAGCTATTATTGGCATGGCAGCCTCCATCGTATGGGCTTCAAAAGGGTAAAAGGTTTCATGATGTCAAAATCTAAACAAAATTATCAATAATGAAATGTGAAGTGGCCTAATACGACATGCCATATCCCTGAGTAATACAGCCTAACCAACATTAACAAAGTTGAGTGATTGGCTTTTCTAAGGCTAAAATATTCTCTGTCAGCCATCACACGAAAACACTGGATATTGAATAATGACACATTCCACACTCAGCACAAAATAATTCCTGAATTCTTTTCAGAGCTTTAATGACATCAGTAAAAAAAACATCTTCATCACATGGAAATCTTCTTCCCCCTACATCTTTTTTGAACATTCGAACAGATGGAAATCAGATGGCACTCAATCCTGACTATTAGCTCTCTCAGACACGACCAAATACTTGCTTCCCCTCCCACACACACACACACACACGCACACTTTCCACCCAACATATGACAATGCAGGACCGTTTTCATCCCTCTGATAACCCATATAACCCACCCACACAAACACACACACACACACACACACAAATATAGGCTAAGTGTAAAGCTACAATTTAATCAAAGGCTACTCTTTTGCCTTTTGTTAATGGTTCTGGTAATATTTAATTACTTTTGCAGTCAAATACTAAGTGCAAGAAGAGTATAGTTATCCACTCGCCCAATACACAGAATCCAGAATCCATTATAAATATACAGTAACAGAATAATCAGCACCTGCTGTGAGTAATACAGTAACGCTGAAAAAATAATTAATAAGTAACCACCAGATGACTGTGTGTCTAAAACAGAACATAAAGAGAATGAATTGTATGGATGAACATCTTCATTATGAAATAACTATGCAGAGAAATTGCTATTTTAATATAGCCTGATTTCTCTTTGGTGCACCTAGGATCTCTTTAAAGCGCCAAAGTGGTGACGTTAACGTCGATAATTAATTCATTCTTCCTGCTTAAGCACAACACCCATAACATGCAACTTTTTCAAGACTAGTTTTTCTTGGTTTTTAATTATACAACTGGTGTACTGGAACACTGTGGCGCATTTGAGAAGTCGCGTGCAATTTGTTCCAAGCTCAACGAGGATGCGGAACCAAAGATCCACAGCCAACGCACGGGGCTCTTTGTTCTGTTAATTTAGAGGACCATTTGCATAAATTAAGTTCATCATATCAAATCTGTTACCTTTGTAATTGCAAGAAACCCGTAGGAAGCCAAGTCCCGTTGGGTGGAAGGCTAAAGTTACCTATTGGCCAAAACGCATCTTATTAAGTGCCTTAATGTAAATAGCTCACAAAGCTCATAAACTCATAAAGTAGGTTAAACGGTATAATGTTGCTTAATAGGCAAAACTGAATAATGTATAGTATATATTCAGAAGATTCTGTGTATTTTTAATAAATAGTATGCAGCCTAATGATAAATATAGTCAACAAATTAATAAAACACAGCGGAATGTATTTAACATTACAATTAAAACAATCTAACACAAATTAAATGTTTTAAAAAGTACGTATTAATATACGTGTGTATATCTGTGTAACCTAGCCAATGTATTATGGTATTGTAATCAATGTGAAATTCTTTTGTAATCAATATATTATTATAATTCTGTTTAATGTAGCAAATATATATATAAATAATAGATTGATGCTTGGTTAACCTAATAATCTAATGTAATACAATATAATCAACATATTTATATATAGTTATAGTTAAATAATTGCTTTAAAACATGGTTATTGTTATTGTTATTATTACAGTACATCAATATAATATTGATTTTATGCGCAGAATATTTTTTAGAGATAAATGTATGCCTTTAAACAGCCAAAGTTTAGGAAGAATCAATAACCTGTTAGTTCATTCTATAAATGATTTGTGCTTAGATAATTCTGTAGTCTTCATTTAAATTTATATCTGTAACATAAGAAACGGTGAGTTTTTGTAATGTTATATTTAATATTACAATAACAAAACCTTTAAATACTTTTACATATTCTTAAAATATTACATGAACGTGGAAATATTTAGTCCCAAACATTTCCATCTCTAGTGTTACAAGACCACTTAAAAATGTAAGATTTATTAATTTAAAAAAGGTATTTAAATAATTTAGTAGGTTTTACAGACATTGGTCGTACATTTAGTGAATAATTAGCCTGTCCTGTCACATGTGTGAACGATGATATTATTTTGCCTGTCACTGATGGTTTACGTTACCTGATTTTTTAGATAAACCCTAAGTTTCATAAACAAGTCACCACTGTCGCAGTCGTCTGTCTCTTTATATCATCATGGAGCTGAAACAAGTTACATAACCCAACATTTAGCCATTCAAAGACTTTTAAAAAGTAGAAGTTTTGACCTATTAATTACAGACGAAACGTTTAAAACGTTTAAAGGCTTGTGAAAGGCAACTTTTGTAATTGGAATGATTACTTGCATCATTAATATATTTTATATCTTACAACAGCGCAAATTAACTTGGGAATTATTGACAAATAAACCACCAGAACAAATAAGTTTGTGTCTTAACCGTTCATGTGTAAAACGTGTAAGATGCTTTGCTGTCGAAACGTTCACAGAAATAGTAATTAAAGGTAATTTAACCTAAATATATGTATTGAAATGAACAATAATGTGCAAATGTTTTCTACGTATATTTCAGTTTTAAAAAAACCTGCTTTGCATCTTCTTTACTGATGTATGAGTAATCTTCATTTCCATTAGAGTTTTTTAACAGAAAGTTTTCTATAAATCCATATCCTATTACATTATGAGTTATTTTGGGCCAGAGCCTGCAGGTGCTTGTCGAAGCTCCCAAAGCGACTCATAGCCGCAATGAAGAAGGTTAAAGGTCCTCCTAAGAGCACTAAGTATCTGACAGGCCTCTCCAAAACCGCATTCTTTAGCCTAGGTTTTCATTCATATGCAATTAATGAAGCTCGAAGGACGAAATGATGCTAATAGTTTGAAAAAAAAAAGCTCTGCTTGGAAGACAGGAGTTACTAAGACAGGAGTTACTAGAGCCTTACGTTTTAATGTGTTGGTAATATTATAAGTATTCGACATATGATGAAATGATATGATAGTAGAAAGCTAAGAAAGATCACGGATATTTTTCCTTGTTAAAAACCATTTACAATGTGACAAGAGTTATTAATTTTATACGGGCGGTGCTGATTTCTGTGAGTATTTACTTTTATTGATTTTACTACTACAACAAGAAACTACGTGCATCAATAATTTTAAGCAGCGGTAACGAAAGTTTTAGAAGTAAACAAGAAATGTAACGATTTTTGGTTTGTTTCTGCAGTGGCACCATTTGTTTTAAAATGGGATTGTTTAAAACATTATTAATTGAAAGACAACTCATTAAAGATGGTCAGTTATACTGTAATTTAACTACTAACAACAGTCTTTTTGAGTTTTTGTTGCACAAATGTCTATTAAAACAGTTTTATAATATGCTATAAACCTCCCACAGATAGACATGCATGTATATTTCGGTTTAAATAACCTACTGGCTTAAACTACAGGCCTAAGAATAAAAGTCTGATCATGGCTGGTGTATTCACCTGATTCAGAAGTGCACTCTTTAGCAATTGAAACTGTGAATGATATTAGTAAACACAAAATATTAAAACATTTATGTGACAAAAATATTTTTACCTCCATTTATACATATTCTGGTTAAACATTAGGAAACAGTGGGGGGTAATATATTTCTTGAAGTTGTATCTAATAATTACAATGCTAAGAACGCAATTGGACTGTAAAATGAAAACAGCAATGTCTCCAAACCATTTTAAACTAATTTATTAGAAGGCACATTCATAAATACACCTTTAATACTCCAAATTCCAGTTATTTAACTCTACCATTTTAATTTGAAGTCCCAAGTCCTTTTTACGATCCTCTGCAACACATACAATCCTTTCTTATGGTTTTCCACCTAATTAAAGAGAAAAGTACACCATAAAACAATTTCTGTGAAAATACAAAAAGAAAGACAATAAGTTTAATGTGTATCTTTATTAGAGTAAAATAGTGCGACACATCTAGGCCCATTTATAATTATTATAACGATTATAACTGATGAGGTCAGATTACACAATAACAAACCAGAAACAATCAGACAACTCAACTTGAACAGAAACATTTAATAAATAAAAAGCTGAGCTGTGTTTGATTTCTTTTACGTTTGTGCACATATTAACAGAAAATCTTAGATAACTATCAAAAGATCTTTTATATATTTTTTTGTTTCTTCACTCTCACTGCTTCATCCTGTGTGAGGTAACTGGGTGCGACGATACAAGGAAACATTTATCGCAGTGCAGGAACACATTCGAAACACAGCGCCAGTTCATCACTGGGAGTTTCCTACAAGCCCTATAACAAAAAAACACTTACAAAAAGGATTTGCTTTGTTGTTCTGGTTGTATTTTTATGGTTCAGGTAGCACAATGTAAAATAATATATAAACATTTAGGTCTATTTAAGCAGTATTAAGTGCAATATCAATGATTTGCCTAAAACGTTTTAATATTAAAAGTTGTTAGTTTTCTTTTAATTATTGTTGTTTGGCCCGTGTTGGTACCTGCTTTCCTCCATTTCTTTTGAAATGTTGCTCTCTATGTACACATGTTTCATTCTTATCAAAAGTATTTGCACCCCACCAACTACATTCTTGCCCACACATAATCACCGTGTGTATTTTTACCCTCATCAAATTTATGCTTGAACAATAACGTCGGAATATTTTCACCCAAACTTCATGTATAAGCTGCATTTATGTGTTCAATTATTTATATAATACAGTAATACTTTACATACATAAACACAAAATGCAATTATTACAATTCAATTATTATTATGAACAAGTTTGAGGTTCAAAATCATGACCATAACATTGAACCCAAAAAGTTTTATTATTATTATTATTGTTATTATTATTTTTACATTTAATGAAATGCACAAATGAACCTACTATTTGGGGAATTAAACTCTAACCTGTACAACAACAGAATATATATCATCAAATTATGACTGCATTTCTAGAAAAAATGGGACTCTTAAGATGCAATATAAATTAATAACTGTCATTGCTTGAACAAATAAATGTACAAAGAAAACTGACAACTGTATTTTGTAAATAAACCAGAAAAAAACTAAAAAAAAAGACCAAGGCAAAATAAGACAAAAGTTATTCAAGTAACATTGCTTGGAAATGTTTCACAATTTACCAGTTAAACAGGTAAGGTCATCAATATTGAGTATAAAATGCTTAGTCTATGCAAATAAAGATGTATCATGGTCACTTTGTGCCAAACATGAGAGTTGTCATTAACTTCTGAAACATTCCTTCTAAATGTAAGATTGAATTGGGGTATATAGTTCCTAATATAATAAAATATTGGGTGCTTAGTGGACTGAAAGCACACCTGGCAGTCAAGCAGATTTGTGTGAAAATCAAGGCGTTATTGTTTGAGAAACCATTAGGATGTACATGGCATCAGGGGTAATTTGAAAAATGTTTGCCATTTTACTCTGCATCAAGAAATACAAATATGTGAATATCCAAGGTAATTTGAGATAGACAGTAAAATTGTACTTGGAATATTATTACCAAAGTTGAAAAAAGACCAATGAAAAGTGTAAAATCCAATATCTGCCATAATATATTGGTGCATCAGTGCTAACTGAATGTGTGATCTGTGATTATGTGATTGTTACATGTTTCCTTGGTACTATCGATGCATTTGCTCATATTGTTATTTTATAAAAAAAATGCTCAGGACAACAGTTCTTTTTCACGAACTTTATGACAGCAGGGCAATGTCAGGGTTGTGGTGCATCTGTTGCTAATGTAAATGTAAATTCATGACATGTTTATGTGAATGCATCCTAACTGAATGCTGAAATCTCAGTTATTAGGAAGCATAATGAAACAAAATAAGCAATGGTAAATTGTAGGTTCATTGTTTTATTTATTGTAGCTTTTTGTATTCAGTCTGTTTATATCATGTCAGTTGTGTTTTCAGTAAATAAGTGTCAAAAATGAGACCACTCTTTTACATTAGCCTAAAATATGCCATGGAACGCATACATCCTTATGGGAAAACATACGTTGAAACTTGATGTCTTTTAAACTCAGCATCACCGAGAACTAATTGACATTGTATTTCAGGGTACCACTGTATATTGTTCAGTTCAGTTCATTTTCTTTATTCTCTTACCCTTATCAGGGTTGGATGGGGGTGCTGGAGCCTATCCCAGCTCTTCAATGGGCGCACACTGTCTATTGTGTTAGTTTTACTAAAAGCAATATGATATACAGAACACTATACCAATAGTATAGCATGGCATTTGTGGTGTGATAGGGTAGAATACTTGTCCCATGACAAAGAGACAAAAATAAACTTCCTTCAGGGAAATTTGGGGTCATTTGTCTGTCAGCTGAAGCTAAGACATAGGTCATGTATCCAGTCAATAATTCAAATCCAACTGAAAAGTATGCACATCTGAAAAGTCTGACGTAAACTCAAGAATTTCTGGCTTTTGACCAACCGGCATGTTATAACTAGACAGAAAACAAGCTTTTAAAGACTGACAACACCCTTTGCCTTTTACACAATTAAATTTCTCTGTATGCACTGCAGACAAAAAATATCCAAATCATTTCTAATCTTTTAAAGGTACATTGTTTTTCAACAGTTCAATCATTTTCTTTTGCACATATTAATTAATTGACAATAAATCTGGTCATCCTTACTCATCAACTCTGTAAGCAAGTAACACTGCAATCTCCTAAACATTTTCTGCATGCATTTAACATTTTATGCATGCATCCAAAATAGGCGGACCTTAAATCATACCCTAGGATGTGACCAAGGCTGGGCGCCCGGACCCACGGGCGAAGCTGAGGCTGGTGGAACCTGAAGGCGGATCCCAGATCAGCATTACAGATGGAACCTGGACCACCCGAGATGGGGTCGAACCTCTGGACGGTACGATAGCCGACCGCCACAGAAACTGTACAACGTAAGGAACCGGGACAGAGTGGAACTGGGTCAGACCTCCAAACGGAACCGGAGCCGACGGAACCTGGATCGGCACCTCGGACAGAACAGGAGTTGACTGAGATGGGGTTAAAACTCTGGACAGGACCGGAACCGATGGATGGAGAAAACACACAACGTACGGAACTGGGACCAACTGGAACTTGTTTGGGCCTTCAAACGGAATCGGAGCCGACGGAACCTGGATCGGCACTACGGATAGGACCATGGTCGACCAAGACCGCGTCAAACGTCTAGATGGGACTGGAGCCGACATACACGGAAACAGTACCTCATACAGAACCGGGACCGAATGGAACGGGTCGGGCCTCCGAATTGAAACAGACCCCATGAAACCTAGATCGGCACTAAGGAATGGACCAGGGTTGACCGAGACTGTGTTAGGCCTCCAGACGGAACTGGAGACAACAGAGCCAAGATTGGTAAACATACAGGCCTGAGACGGGGTCGAATCTCTGGACGGGACCGGAGCCAAAGGACACTGGGTTGGACCTCTGGACAGAACCGAAGCCGACAGAAACCGGGTCAGACCATTCGGATGGAGCCAACGGGAACTAAATCGGACCCCTGGATGGAACCGAACCTTGACTGGACTCCTGGACGGGGGTAAAATCAACTGAACTCTCAGGCAGAACGGACCAAACCTTGACCAGATCTTCGGACAGAACCTGAATGGACCGAAACTGAACTGGACTCACACACTGGACTGGAACTGGGCAAGACTTGACTGGGAACCCGGACGGAAACGGAACGGGAAGAAGGGCATTAATATATTGGGCCAAATTCCCTAGCTGGGCAATCCTTAGCTGACTTTGTACTATTAACAAAGTCAGTTGAGGCTTATGCTGGACCAGCTGGGTTGACTGTTGGTCAGGGAGAAACGGGGTGGCCAGAAGCCCTCTGTGTGTGTGCTGCTGGGTTCCATGTATGGCTGGATCATTCTGTTAGGGGGGGAAGCGATCATGTAAGGAACCCAGATTACTACGCATCCACACACAAAGACACAAAGATGAACTAAAGAGTTTATTAATAGCCAATTGGGAGAACAGAGGTACGACAAGCACATGACAGCAGGGGGAGGTATGAGACACAGATGACAGAACTCAGACCTGGAGGTTTGCATGACAGG
>JAYDZG010000010.1:12850408-12871215 GCA_034509265.1 Microcambeva bendego
ATAACCCCCCCCCCCAACACACACACACACACACACATACACACACACACACACACACACACACACACACACACATATATTTTTAACATGATCGTTGATGTGTTGTACGGTCGCCAATTTGCCAAAACAGGTACAACAAATTAAAAAAAAACTTGGCAACAGTGTGAGTAGCAATCATTTCACACTCTTAAATTAGTATTATGAAATATATACCAATATATTTATATATATAAATATCAAAAAAGAAAATTAATTAATAACAATCCAAAGATTGGTCTACTGCATTCTTACTAAATCTCTCTCCTGAACACTGCACTTGCTAGGTGCATTTTAAGACTTTTTTTCCCATGCTCATTTATTGTCAAGGCAGGAATGATTTCCTCTGCTTTTCTGTCTGCTATTTCAATTTATTAAAGCTTTAAAAAGAAAACTTTTCAACACACACGTCTCATCTCATCTAACTTTGGCACTCGATTGCATAAAAAGGTGTTGCTGCCAGGCACTGTGGTAATGCCTCTAATTATGTTGAACTCAAATAAATAAATCATTTGCATTTTACCAGTTGACAGGTTTGCCAACAGTTTGACAAATGGAAGAATCACTTGCAAATGCAACGCTTGTACACGAAGTAAAGTGGAGGAAGGAAGTGAAGACAGGATGAGAGCTTGACAGCTGGAGCTTTATACCTTCCTGTGGTAATAATCTGTGAAAAAATAAAGCTCTTTCTGAGAAGTACAGGGATCGTTGCTGTGATTATACCCTGGCTGATTAGGCATTCATTAGTCACTATTGTTTATGATCTCACCTTCTCATGGCTCTTCATGGTAATGGCAGTAGTCACCAGGTCGACAAATTACTCAAAACCAAAAGTTTTAAAGCACTGCTTACATCATCATCATCATCTCCTGTTCATCAGATCCACATTCCAAAATTCCACAGTTCCTGCACATAAAGATATTTCTGATTCCACTTAGTAGTGGAAACAAAAGTGTTAAACAAAAGTGTCAGCTAGACGTCACCCTAGCCAGGATGCACAAAACAGTCCTGGTCCCAAGCCCAGATAAATAGGGAGTCCTGTATCAGGAAGGGCATCCGGCATAAAAAAACGATGCTAAATCAATAATGCAACCCTGATCCGGGTTTTACTCAAAACTATCCTTTATGGCAGGGTGACAAGAAAGAAGCTGCTTCTGAGAAAGGGTGTCATATGGTTAAAGGTTAACTTGACAAGAACAATCCTAAGCACTGAGCTGAAGAATAATAGGATAGGAAGGTGAATGTCCTTTATTGACCAATCAGGGCGAAGTCTTGTAAAAGAATAATACATATACTGTAAGGATGGACTTGAAGATGGCAGGGAATTGCTAGTTAACATGAAATATCACTAGAATAAATGGCTAAATCCAGTAGTGCAAAGCTCGTAAAAATTCATTATAAGGCAGATGCTGAAAAGATATTTCAGTGTATTTTTAGAGATTTTTTACACACTGTACATTCCTACAGCCATAGACAGGGGTTGTGATTGGTCTTTGGTTTGAGCTTGGTATATGGGAAATTCTAAAAGCGAGCACTATTTTTGCCTCTAGCATAAATATGTGGTTCTCTCAGAGGAGAGAAAGCTGCAGGGCAGTAGTGGGAGGGCTGCCCGAGAGGGGAAATGATTTCCACAGATCTCAAAAGGTCAATTTTGAGATGTATTATGTTTGTTTGTACATGACAGCTTCTTAGGATTTAACATTTATTGTGTTTATTACCAATATTAAACAGCAATTATGCATTATGGTTATCAAGGGGGGGGAGAAAAAAAGTAATACATTGGTAGATGGAGGAATTTAAATATTAAATGCTCATTTTACTTACCTGGATAGAACTTAAAATGTGTGTTCATTTTTAAAGCATTTACATATCAACGCCGGTCCATCACAGGTACCTACAGGACAATTCAGTGTCTCCGATCAACCTAGTAGCATGTCTTTGGACTGTGGGAGGAAACCGGAGTACCCGGGGTTCCCTGCAGTGAAGAGTGAAGGGTGGCCAGTGTGGTCCGATCCAACAGACGCGCTACTGCAGCTCAAATTGCTGAAGAAGTTAATGCAGGTTCTGATAGAAAGGTTTCAGAATACACGGTGCATCATAGTTCATTGTGTATGGGGCAACAAAAGAGGGGCCAACACAATATTAGGAATAATGTTATGCTTGATCTGAAAATGTCTATATACTTAACAAAATATGCATCTGCTTCATAGGTGTCATGTCTCAACACCTGAAAAGCTGCGTTCTGCGATCACTGTTTTAATACGGAATATTTACAAATGTATGACCCAGTTCATGAATACATTTTGAATCTATTAATTATGGATGTTGAAACAGTCCTAATATGTTTTTTAAGGCCGCACTTGTAAAAAAGGAAAAGGTTCATAAATATTTCTAATAGACTTTTGTTAAAACAGGAAAAGACAGACAAGTTAAACATGCAAGAGGCATCACAACAACCCTGGCTTGCTGACATCCAAAAGCTGCACATTTGCTAGTGTGGCAGCAACTTCTGTGGTGATGCCTCTCTCTGGCTGTGCTGAAATGCTCTTGCTCACGCTGGAAGTGATGTTTGTGTGGCTGACATGTCTGATGCTTTAATCTCAGGTTCAGCTTGTTGAGCATCAAATTGAAATATCCCGAACAGATGTAAAAACACAAGTGAGCCTAGGAACGCAAGCTGCGTCAAGCTTTGGTTTTATCTGCTGATGATTGGGAGCCTTAAGGAGATCTTTTTAAAATTTCATCACTATTCAAAAGGATAATTAATACGTACCCCCAGGCTTTGATTATGCTCCACACAGTGTGTTCGGCTGGGGTGGAGATAATGAGACGCTCATCAGGCGCTGCCAGTGCTCCCCAACAAACAAGATCATGGTTTGCATAAGATACTTAAGATTCTGATGATGTAGCGCTGTGAGGTGCACGCAGTCCCACTCTAATTTGGATCACAATGAAGCCGACTCTGTTTGCTGATGTGCTACATGTGCTGGGGTTCTGGCTTTACAAGGAGACACTTGTCAGAAGGTAATAACACAGGCTTCTTTATAGTAGTGCATGCGCTGCTATTTTTCACCTTTTCACCACATCCGTGGGATTGATGGTGGCGCGTTAAGAGAGTATGGGTTGCTCTGCAATTAGGCCAGGGTGGCTAAAATGGGAGTTGCAGCCTGACAGTCATCAAGGAGGAGCTTAATAAGCACTGTCAATTAAAATGCTATTTGACAGCTGTTTTTTCTGACCGGGTTTTCCAGAAAAAAGCAGAAAAAAGCCTTTAGTTACCTCCAGATGTTTTGATGATAAATAGGTAGATCAAAGCTCAACTTTTGAACTCAACTTCCATGGTTTACATCAAATGACATTCAATTATCACGCTACAATAACCAATTATACTGTCAATGTCCGTCTTTAAAGATGTCAGTGTTATTTATATTCAAAATGATCAGATTAGTTTTATTAACGTCATGTTTTACACACTTGGATAACATTCATGACAGGGCATGTAATGCAAAACACAGTGTTGTATCCTCCAGTTGCATTATTTTGGACTGTGGTACGAAACCAAAGCTTCCAGAACAAAGCCTGGCAAACACGGGAAGAACATCCAAACTCCACATAGAAAGGACCCAGACTCCTCCACCTTGGAATCAAACCCACTGCTGTGAGGCAGCAGTGCGACCCACTGAGCCACTATGTCGCGTTACCACTATGAGTGGTTGTGATTGAAATATCAGCTAATGAAAGCTATATAGACTATTTTGGTTTTCCTGCTGTACAGACTAATTTACATGCCCAGAGTGAAACATCTAAAATCTACCTTGACATACATAGCATTACAATTGGTACCATCGTTTGTGTAAAAAGAAGGCCTAATTAGGTTCTATGGGTTAAAAATTCACCCAACAGTCACCAGAGATTTAAGTGAAAGCCTAACACATGCAATACATGCACATATTTCCCCCTGCTGTGAGTGATTCCTGCTCATGCTGCAGATCCAGGATAAAGGGGCTGAAATTATGCCCAGGTAGTCATGCAGTGATTAGATTTAAACAATGAGAAGGCTGGCACACCCATGCCTGAGTTTTAGTTTTGTAAAAGTATCTGTTGGATTACATAGAGTTTCAGTAAGAGTGAATAGTGTCCAGTATTTATTGGTATTGTTTATTACAATTTAACATTTTATATCAACACATCCCTACACTTTTTAATCATGTCATCTAATGTGATTCTTTTTATTAATCTTTTGAGTCATATTCAAAAGCTAAGTGTATTACTAATTTCTATTCGAAAAGTATTAGTAAAATTATTTTGATCTGATAGTCTAATAGCTATAACTAGCAAAGTTAGCAAGATTGTTCAGTCCAGTCTATGATATCTCATTCAATGCTAAACATATTAATACTGGTGATATCAAAAGTAGATGTGGCTGCTAATTGTTAATAAAGCCAGAGAGCCTTACGCATGATCATCGACATATTTACTGTATATCAGAAATATTTAAATACTAAGCATGATTGTTTTTTTTATTTCTATTTATATCAACACATCCCTACACTTTTTAATCATGTCATCTAATGTGATTCTTTTTTATTAATATTTTGAGTCATATTCAAAAGCTAAGTGTATTACTAATTTCTATTCAAAAAGTGTTATGGGCCGGCACATCACAACTAGCATTTTTACCTGCATTCATTGTTTTCCTCTTTTTTCCTTTATCTCACATTCCTCCCATTTATTCCCATTTATTCCCAGCTCATTTCAAATCCCACCAACGTTCATGTACATCTTTAGTTCAGATCATCAAGCTCTAATTCCCAACTGTAGTGACCCACACTTGTCTATTTCTCCTTTTTCATCCATTATTCCTCCCATTCCATCTGTCACTTCTAAACTGCAATCATATGATTCATGCATTTTCTTTAGGAAACGCACCACTGACGATAGAGAAATTCACATTATAAAATGTGTTTTAATTTACTGAGCTGATGCATGTACTCTAATGTTTTGAACATTGTTATGGTTTTTATTTTTAAAATATATGTTCAGGGTAAACTACAGCAAAGAAATTGTTTTGCGTTAACACTCGTAATAACATTTACATCATTTAAACATGTTTCTGTATGTAAGCGCTTTTTAAAATGGGCATTCCCTTAAATAAGCTTTAGAGAATCCAGGACCAATAGACCTAAACCCCTGTTGAGCAGGCCAAAGGTAACAGTGGCAAGGAAAAACTCTCTTAAAATAAATGTAATATACATTGAGATTAACCTTCTTTGGTTTGCCTGGAGGATACATTTATTTAATAGGGTTTACACAAGTCATACAAAATTTCACAAAATTTAACTGAACTAAAAGCTATAACTAGCAAAGTAAGCAAGATTGTTCAGTCCAGTCTCTGATACCTCATTCAATGCTAAACATATTAATACGGGTGATATCAAAAGTAGATGTGGCTGCTAATTGTTAATAAAGCCAGAGAGCCTTATGCATGATCATCGACATATTTAAATACTAAGCATGATTGTTTTATTGAGTATCTGTTTTTTTATTTCTATGTAAGGTCACAGCTCATACAGAGGCTACACACTGTATATATGACCAGTCAACATAAGACTAGCCTTGCAGACTGCAGTCTTACATTAAAGCTGACATTAAAAACAACACAAAAGATTCCTTGATGTTCTATCTCATGTTTGTTAGAGGCCCCATGGCACTGTAATGCATTCACTTGTTATTCTGCTGAGTTCAACACAGAAGAAAGCCACTGCATCATCTGTATGGTGCTGGGTTCTCCCTAGATGCCCCTCTATTATGCCTTTTGCAACAGGCATCTGCAGCAGTAATTGTTTTGAACTTCACAAGGGCTTTTACACGAAAATAATTTGATCCCAGCCATCTGCCCCTGTGTGATGGATACATGTGTAGAGACATTCATTTCTGACAACACCATGTCCTTTCTCCGTTGGACAGATAATAGCTTGTCACTGTCACTGACTGGAAGTGCCTCATGCTAGTTCTTGGTTAAAGAGACAGTTGAAACTTGTGGTGGTGAAATGCTGGTTGTGATTGGATAATGCTTTGGACCAAACTAACAGGATTGGATGTTGGTTATAACTAGCGGATCTAAGTTATTTCCCATAATCTAATATAGCACATAAGATGCTAATTGGTTTCAGATTTGGTATTGTCCTCTATACCAACAAACTGTAAAGCACAATATTTAGTGTCGTATCATAACAGCATTTTAAGTCCTTACCACTTTTGAAATGAAAAGTGTGTCAACTTGTGAAGTAGGCATGGTAAGTCATTACTCTAAATAATAATGTTTAAGCCACATGCATCCTTCATTGTGGTTAAAGTAACTGTCTACTTTGTAATTACTGGATTCCTTAGCTAATACCTTAGATTTATCAATGACTATCAATGACTATTTAGTTTTTAGTATAGATAAATTTAGTATTTTGGTGCATTGGTGGCTTAGTGGGTAGCACTGTCGCCTAACAGCAAGAAGGTCCTGGGTTCGATCCCGGGTGGGGCATTCCTTTTTGTGTGTGGAGTTTGCATGTTCTCCCCATGTCCATGTGGGTTTCTTCCGCTCCCAGACAGAATTACTGCTAGTCACAAGCAAGTTCACTACTGAATGGTTCAAATAAAACAAATAAAAGATTTTCAGTTGAATCTAAATCAATTATATTTGTTTGTTCCATTGGTATCCTGTGGAAAGACCTTAAACAAATAATTATGCTTAAACAATTCTGTGAAAAAAACCATGTCCTCAACTATGTAAAGGACTCATTACAAGACTTTCATGTTTGATTGCATTGATTGTTGTAGCACCAAATTCAAATATTTATCAATTTCATTGTTGATCTCCCATGAGTTTCCCTAGTTTAAATAATTCCAAACAAAACCTCCTGGTTTATATGAAATTGACAGTTGCAGTGGTTCCCATTTGGGCTTTTGAATTTGGACTCTTACTCAACCTGAGTGACAAAGAGTGTGCAGAGCCTCTAAGCTATGGGCCAGCCTGGCCCTAAACCTGCCTCCCTCCAATCTCTCCAGTCAATGAGTGTCAGTCAGGCCTTGGCCTTCGTTCACATTGGCAACAAGTTCTGCATCCTTAGAAAACAATTATGATTGGGCTGTTGTGAAAATTGATTCCCGAGTTGACGAGTCTGACGTGCACATTTTTCTTGGACTGGTAGGGTCCTGCCATGGGAAGCAATTACCACAGAATGCCAGCTGACAGCCTCATTCCAGTGTGAATCAGCCCTGACTTGATCCTCAGGCGATCTCTAGGCAAATTGTATCCTCACACTAATCTCAAACCTCTTACCAACTGTTGGCTTCTATCAGGAAAATAGATTGTTCCTTTTGTTCCCGCAGAATGTTACAGAATGGGATGAACAGAGCCTTTCGACAGTAAGAAGCTTCTTAAATTTAAATGGCTCTATCTATATGGTGTGGTTTAGAAGTGATGTTAAATGTCAGAGATCAGTTCTACACCCCACCATATAGAGTAACCACTCTATACGGAGTAACCACACATCTAACCAGTCCAATGCAATATGTCAGAGATTAGACTTTAAAGGTCCTGCTCTCAGATTTAGACAAGGTCATACGACAGCCTCATGAGCTTGACAGGCATCCTGAGCAGAATGCTCTTCCTAAATCATCGGAAATGTTTGGATGTTTTTGTTCACCTTCTACATGTTGTTTTATAGGATGTAAGAGGAAATCAGAGTATAAGGAGAAAACTCCTACTGAGCCCAAACCTGTATAATAATTACTGTATAATTCAACATACTTCAGGATACGTATGTACACTTCAGACTATTTAAGTAAAGATTTAATTTGAAGACCTGGCAAACTTGCAAATTAATACTGTTTTAAATCCCTGCACTGTACACAGAACAGAACTCCACCACCAAAAAAAATAAAATAGTACGAGAAAAGTTACAAAAAAATGTATCCAACTCTCCAAACTATCATCTTGTTATTTAATTCAATATATAAGGGTTGTCAATCAATTAAGAAATTATTCACAATATTTGCTGTAATTAATAATGATTAGTCCTGAAGTTTTAATATGTAAAAAAATAATATGTTCATTTATTGTAAAATAAACTCAATTGAATAATATTTATATTCAGATAATTTTGTTTAATTGAATCTTCAGACCTTCTTCTAGTCAGTCGTAGCCTAATGGTTAGGGTATAGAATTAGTAATCTGAAGGTGACCGGTTCAGATCTCACCACTGCCAGGTTGCTGCGGCTGGGCCCTTGAGCAAGGTCCTTAACCTTCATTGCGTAGACTGTTTACTAAACTGTACTGTAACTGTACTGTAAGTCAATTTGGATAAAAGCATCTGCTAAATACTGAAAATGTTAATGTTACAATTTTAAACGTTCTATAGATTCTTCCACTTCATCACTTTTAAACCAGAGCACCCAAAAGCTAATTATGGGTAATCATTACTATTAATGGGACAAAAACAGAACACAAAATCAACCTTCTGCCTATGACTATCTTAATTTTTTAACCAAACCCTTAGTTATCTGACCTAAGCTAAGATAAAAAGAAACATGCGCAACTTAAGATCTAGAAGCCTGAATGATATGAAGAGATTCAGTTAATATGAATGGGCTTATCTCAGCTTGTCTTATTACAGGTCTTATATATCCCTTAAGCACTAGTGCTATATTGACAAGAATGCAAATAATAACAAACAATCAATACATCAATATAAATTAATACAAAAATACAAAAGATCCTCTACTTTCTTTGGTCTACCTCCTCCACTGCTTTTGTTATTTTATATGAAACAGCAGTATGTGCTTTCATAGCCTCATGGAATAAACACACACTTTCTGGTTGTCCTGTGGGACATAATCATCAGTAAGTTGGATTTGAAGCTCATAACCATTAGCTTAAATTAATTGATGTCAACAGCAAGTCCAACTTTCCTTTGTCTATGTCACTTAACCTGTGCTGTAATTGAGCTTTTAATTGGATGGACTAGCATTCCTTTCCTTTATACTTAATCCAGCATGGAGGTGATGCCAGTGGGATCAGCCTTTCCAAATACCGGAAGAGAGGTGACATTGTAAAAGTTCTAGGGTGAGTTTAATAGCGATTCAGAGTTTTACATATCCTTGTTGGACAAGTAACTTGCTGGTAGAAATTAGGCATAGCTACTTTGAGGTTTTCAGTTATAAAGTCCCCAGTGACGATGAGTGCAGATATTTTACATAACATTTGCGGATGGCATGTAATGTGGTTAGAGCAGTGTTTGTGTCTGTCTGTGGTGGAGTATAAATGGCATTGGTGATGACTGATGAGAACTCTCAAGGCAGGTAATGGAGACAACATCCCCTGGGTCACACCAGTTAGTCATGAAGCACACATATTTTAATTTGTCTTGATTATTTTATACTGTCCATTAAAAGCATTGTGAGTGGCTAAAAAAGGTCTGCAAGTAAAATATATGTCTTTGTAAAACAAAAATAAAAATAGGAACCCAACCAAATGAGGGCAATCAAGGACAGCATGACACATTGTGTTTCAGATCTTAATTTATTTATTTGTTAGTATTTCAAACACAAGAGAATACATTAAATACATTAAAATATATACTACTGTCAACTAATTATCATGCAAATAAAGCAATACTAAAGCAGCATTAATCTTTGCCAGAGCTACAGCTCAATTCCCCAAAGTGCTGAAGAGAGAGAGAGCGAGAGAGAGAAGAGAAAACAGCTGTCACTTATTCATTGTCAAATTAATTTATTTTCTTCCCCTTGCTGTACCACCGCTCCTTGTGCTCCCTGTCATCTGTTACTCACACCACGCCACCAATAATAGATCAGGTAAGTGAACGGAAATCAGGAACAAAGAGCAGCATAACACTACTTCATCATTACATGACCCTTTGATTGAAAATACATGGCTGATCATGCAAATTCATCCAAAACACTACAAACGTTCCACCACAGAGGTCACTAAAAAGGACACTAAAAAGTACTCTATTTCCAAACGCATCAATGCGTCTTTAGACAATTGTTCTCAAAACATGTTAATTAGGTTCCCTCAATCACTACCAACTGGCTGACAGACATATGCTTTACCTACAGAAATAGAGACTACGGTCTAGCATTATTCGGCCTGTCAAAAACTCTTCCTTGGCAGATTCAGTAGGGGTTTTTAATATAATTTTATCCACTTCTGACATGATGTCTGACATGATGTTTAAATAATGGCAGAGTGATAAGTTGGGCTAAAAATTAATAACTTGTATGCAAAGCTATTTATATAGTTAAAGAAAATCCATAGAGGGCCTGTATCCCCCGACATATGTTCTCTTGATAGCTATTCAACGATAAGAAATATGTGTTAATAGAAAAGTGTGTTACTAAAAGTAGTCTGACAGTTCTAGTAGCAATTGTTCATTAACACTAGCACAGTGTTGAAATAAACTTTAAGAAATTAGTTTAAAAAGAAAGATTATTCAGCAATTAAAGACAACTACAAAGAGCCTACTGGCACTTATACTAGTGCAAACAATTGGATATGTGGACACAGAAGGCTAATAAAAAACAACATGATACAATACACCACTGGAAACATATTTAGAATAAGTCAAAATATCTCTGTTATGCCATTAACACCACAGATTGAAGAAAACCATGTCCATGAACTTACATGCTCAGATGTAGACCTAATTGCAAAAGTTTAATCACATTTCGATTCATCCCTTATGAATTTAAAGCACATCGTGCTGGTCCTCCTTTCACAAATCTAATTTAAAGAAGGGCTATAATCTAATGGTCCTCTTTTGTTCATCACAGTAAACAAGGCTAAAAGAAAACAAGTTAGCAACATATGCCTTATTATCACTACTCTCATTATAATAATGACCTTATTTTCCAACAGATTGTCCCTATTAGTCCAGTGAATCACATAAGGATCGGGTGCATAATGAATGGCCAGGGTCCTCTATCATACCAGGGACTCTGACATGTCTTTTATTACTTTTACACTAAATGGAAGAAATGATGGGGTTCCTTTTTGGTAATTACTTACTGTATCCTTAATGTCATAGTGAAAAGTGCACCCTCTTAATATTTGATTGTTTTCTCTCGTCCAATTTTATCCAATTCATCATTTTGTCTACTAATTTGCAGCGCGTATGACACATTTTTATCTTATGATGCTAATGATTCATGTACAATTTGTTGGATCAAAAACTAAATGGAAGGGAATACATTTTGCTTATGTTTTGTGCTTTATCTGTATTTTGAAAGATTCAGAATAATTTTTATTTTATTTCATTGAATACTGTATGAACCCATATTTCATGTTCTGTCAGTTCACCTTCATTTCATTTAATAAACCTCAATTTCTTTATTCCAGGCTTGCAACACATTATGAAAAAGCAGTTATGGTGAAGCATTATAATTTTATATTTTACCACTAATGATACCAAGTAAAATGTTTTAGGTATCATTATATCATGTTGGGTACCTTGTTCATTGGGTACAGACAAAAACATAGGCCATGTCACAAAGTTAAATACCTTCCTACCACATTATAAATCTACGTTTATGTATATTCTTAGTTATTTAACATTGCCATATTAAAATGTATAAGCATTTTGGAAAAATAAACATCTTCCAATCATTTAGCTATAAAAATCCCAAGAGCCAAACATTTTTTTTAAATTAAGTACAAAAGCGCAAGTAAAATATGAAGCATTCAGGTATGAAATATGTTCAGTTTAGTTCATTTTCTTTAATCCCTTATCCTAATTAGGGTCTGGGAGAGGTGCTGGAGCCTATTCCAGCTCTTCAATGGGCGCAAGGCACATGGTGACACCCTGGATCGAGTGACAGTCCGTCACAGGTACCTACAGGACAATTCAGTGTCTCCGATCAACCTGGTAGCATGTCTTTGGACTGTGAGAGGAAACCGGAGTACCCGGAGAAAACCCACGCGGACACGGGGAGAACATGCAAACACCACACAGAAAGGAACCGGATTGCCCCGCTCATGGATCGAACCCAGGACTTTCTTGCTGTGAGGTGACAGTGCTACCCATGTGAAATATGTGTATAATTGTAATGTGTAATATGTATAATGTTCAGTGTGCTATTGTGTTTCATTAGAACAACCCTACCACAAACCCCCACCCAGTCATAAACATTTATATTCTTATCAAATCAAGCTTCATACTTATTTGAAATATGAGTAGAACATTTTGAGAAAATAGGGTTTTTATCAGCAGCTGTGAGTGCAATAAGACCATGCAAAACTTTTAAACACTTTTTAAAGAAGACCATTGTTAATTCCAGCCTTAGAACTTTTTTAATGAATCTTTGAATTGCTGAATTTGCAATTGGGAATCAAATTTGTCAATTATGATGGCGACCACAGCGGATCGTGGTCTGCATTATTGATTTGCAGTGATATTTACACCCTTTCTGATTCAACCCTCCTCTGTATCAGGGCTTGGGGCTAACACTATCCTAGTAACTAGGGTGGCACGCAGTCGACCGGTGGCAATATCAGTGCTGGAAATGCAGAACTATGATTAACCAGTGGCTTTCCCAGGCAAAAATATTCAACCAATGAAGTGGAGCAACAGAGTGGGCTGTTTGGTTAATTATAAGCTCCAATTTGTCTTTAATCTTGTTATTCCCTCATGTTCTGTTTGATTTCATTATCAGCTTGATAATTCACGACTTTTCGTTTTAAAAAAAAATGTTCAATGCCTTGCAAAAGTATTCAACCCCCCTTGTCATTTTTGTTGTTTTGTTACCTCATAACCTGGAATTAAAATGGATTGTTTGAGGGTTTAAATCATTTCATTTACAGAACATGTCTACAGCTTTGAGCATTTGATATTTCTCTTATTGTGAAGCAGACAACAAACAGGACAAAATAACAGAAAGCTTCAAGTTTGATAAAGTTTAGTTCTGTGTAAGCAGAATTGCTTAGTACTGAGCCTGGGTTTGATTCACCATCTATGTCGTTAAGGTTCTTTTTGGGTCAAGTTACTTGTATGACATTTATATTTTTCAAAAGCAAGTGTGTAAAAGAAATGTTTTCCTTATCTAGCCTCCTCTCCTTTAGTGCTTCATACAAGGGCTAAATGATGGATTGTAAACGATAGTTGAAGGGCGTTAGTGTCAGTGTATAATTTACATGTCAATCAGCCTGACAAGAAGCAGGACAATAAGTGTGTTATGACAGTATCAAACCAGTGACCCGCAGTGCAGCTCTTTAAGTGTGAACTTCACCAGCTGGCTGCCTCAAGCACAGGAGAGACTTGTCATTCTGCCATTCTCTGTCACGGCACTGATGTAGCCTTTTAAGAGTGAAACTGCAGCTGAGTGATATCAAAAAGCTTGTAGCTGATGTCATTTTACAGCTGTTTGCTCAATTAAGCCTTACAGTGTCTTGGCCCACTTCTTAAAAAAATCTCTCTGGATTAAGACTTATCTTACAGTGCATGTATGGGATGTTTTTTCATTGTGGTGCCAGATGCCAAGTGACCCTTTATGAGTTCTGCTTCAAACAATTCAGCCTCACTCATCACATGGTTGGGTTGCAGTTGTGATCTTTCCCCTTGTTACTGTTCGTCCATCAGTTGCCACCTGTCTCATGGCCAATTTTCCTTGTCTGGTCACAGTATTTAACAGAAAGCTTTCACAGCTGCCTATATATTTTCCCTTTTGCCATCATAGAAGAAGTTTTTGTTTAATATTTATCTTTCAACATTAAAAACCAAACATCTTGCATGTACGCTTGTGGTTTTGGACTTACTTGAGTGCCTTCAACTCTTCTTCTTAATTATTGGTATGTTTATGTGCCACTGGCTAACCTTATTCAAAAGTCTCATTCATAGATTCTGACTAATGGTTTATATAATTAAGCTTCTATATTAATTACCTTACATAAATGTTTTCATAAACGTGATACATTACCACTGCAAGTCAACCAGTTTCCACAAATATGCTGCTGTAATGTAAAAACAGGTCAGGTCAGTTATAAGTCACAAATTTGCCTTGTTCCAAAAACTGAATAAAATACATGAACCATATGTTTATGGCTTAACAGGAAAGGTAGACAAACTGATTGAGTATTGACAGAGTGTGCCAGCAGGGCTTTACTCTTAACAGGTGTTTTACATATAATCAGGTTTTATACAGGGTCCTTAGTGTGGTGTGTGGTGTAATGTTTCTAATAAAGTGCTTAGGATATATGGAACTGTCAACAGTTTAATGTGCAAATGGAATTACTGCACAAAAAACGTATACAATAATTAATAGTAATAATTATCGGTAATAGAGACATTTAAATGTTTGTAATACTAACTGGACTGCACATTTCACTTACCTTTGAAACAGTCACCAATTTAAAAAAAAGTTATTGGGGCTTAAACGGACTAGTGCTGTTACAGCAACTCCATTGAATGATTTATTTTAACAAAAAAACTGGCAATGAATGAATTAATGAATTATTAAGCCATATAATACAGTATGAGCTCAAATATACTACCACAAAACAAAAATGTGTACAATTTTAAAATAAAATTATAATTTTCCTTTTTAATGTAGATGAAGATCCCATCTAAAGAGCATGGGGAAATAATGTAATGAAATAATATAAATTTTAAACAGGTCAGGAACATTGAAAGGAACTGTTGATAATGTTCAGGCCTACACATTGTGTGATGAAATCACTGTCCAGGTGTATTGCAGCAATACCAGCCCTTGTGTAAAATGACCTTGACTTGAGAAGACTTATGTCTACATTTACAAAGCTCTCTCTGTTCTGGAAGAGCTGTGATGGCAATTCTGTACAACGGATGCAACTCTAAACCCCAAAATTTGTGTAAGGACAACTGTAAGGACAATGCAAGTAAAATAATATAACCATCAATTGATGATATAATCTTATAGACAAAGGGACAAACCTTGTGACAGTATAGAGTCACATTTACTGTGCAAAAATAAACCTTATGTTAACCACGCCCTGAAGCAGTGTCAGATTATCTGGCCTCAAATGTATCTGGGATAGACAATCATACTGTGAAAACATGCATTGATGCAAGAATAATGACTATACACAATGCTATAAGCAACAAAATTTAAGATCTAGGGTCTAGTATGGGACTGTATCAGTGCCCTTAGCAAAGGTATTGTAAACTTCTGTGATGGCAGCATTAATGAAGGAAACAAACATTGACTTTAAGACGACATTGGCATGGCATGGCTGCAGGTCTTGAGTCCTAATTCATCCCCAATTGAGAATGTGTGGAGAATATTGAAATGAAAATGGGACAAAGACAGTCCAGTACATATGCAGTTTGTTTGCAGGAAGAATGGGCCAAATATGACCTGAAACACTTCACTGTGTCGTATCCAATGTGAAAAAGAGTCTTTTAAGTGTGAGAACAGTGGCAACTTTTTGGAATGTGCTACAGGCTTGACATGAAGGAACAGATGTACATTAACAAAAAAACTTGACCAGACACAGCATGAAATATCGTGTTCTAACACTGTGCAATGAAATGCATTAAAAGCCAAATAATTGTAAGAAACACTGTATTTGTTTTATTTTATTTGCATTTTCCAAACTGTTCAAACAGTATGACTGTTTCATATTTGGTGTTCTACACCAGTGTGTGCACTTAAAAGTAAAGGAAGATTTTGCATTATGTTGGCTGCTTTTATTAGGAATTTAATTTCCTCCTTTCACAGTGTTTCCCCAGGGTTACCAAGAGCTATTGCCTTATACACATGCTATTGTAAAAATGGAAGAATGTGTCTTAAGCGAGGATACCCCAGTGATTCTAGTTCAAGTACAGTTGACGGGCATGTAAAAAATTTCTTTCATTAACATCAACGCCTGCCTGTTTGTCATGCATAATTAATGGCAGGTTCTGTAGCATTAGTGCCAACGCTAGAGAATAGTTAGAGATATTCTGTGTATTTTTTACCCTCAAAGTGCTTAGCAGAAGTGCCACAGCTAAGAAATACATATTATTTGGTTGTTTATTCATTGTAATGGTTTTGTTTTATTACTCAAAATTACATGCATCAGTATTTAACTGGGTTGATTGACTAAGACTAACACACATTTAGGGTACTTTGTATTTTATTTATTTCACAAATTGTAGAAGTGTTTAGCTGAGGGAATCCGGGTGGCACAGTGGGATATTCTGCTATCACACCAGTGCAGAAAATCCAAACTCCTTGGTTTGCAACTCAACGTTGCTACAGGTCATTTGCGCACCATCTTGTTGCCATAATTGCCAGTTTGGCTGATAAAGAGGAGCCTGTATGGTTGGAAAGGGTTTCCATTAAGGGTTGCTAGTGGGTCAGAAAAGGTGTGAACAGTGATACACCCACCTCGACTGCAAATCAGTGATGCCACAGAGGAAGACAAATTGACTATGCTAAATTGGGAGAAAACACAAAATAGTCTAGAATAAAATAAGTTAGCTGATGAATGAAATGTTAATTAATTAACAAAAAACTAGATTTATGAACTGATATAATTTTGTAGTTGCTCAATTTCCCTGTTCATCTCTGCCTGCCACTTGCTGGTCACTAGCATACATTTCCTCAGACACACATCAAGCTGCTTGCCACATCTTTCCACCAGCTAGCAGCATATTCATACACTGAATTTCCACACAAGTGGCAAACCATACTGCATCCTTTGTGATACCATCTGCATGTTTGTTGTGCCATGTTTGACACATGGTAGTTCTTCATCAGTCATCCATGATCAGAGTAAACCCTCACAAACACAGTGTGAACATGCAAGCTCCACACAGAAAGAACCCAACCACCCCATCTAGTGATTGAATCCTGGACCTTCTTGCTGTGAAGCAACAGTGCCGCCTGATACTGGTTGCAATGAGTATTGAGTTTAGGGCAGCAAAGATACCTACCGAGCCAATGTAACATATATTAAAAATATTTTTTATAAACCAATATGACCAGTGTAGAGGTCTGTACATCGACAAACTACTTTTTAATCCAAAGCTGTTTTTTAAAAGCTAAAAAGCTGTTTCCACTTTCAACTACAAGATCATGTTTATTTTCATTACTAATTTCATGTTGCTGCCTGGTGAAGGGTTAATGGGCCAAAACAATTAAATTACAAAAGTTAATATTTGTGTTTTTCATCACTGGAGTTGTAAGAGTGGGGCTGTTAAGAATGGTGCACATTGCTTTTTAAAGTGCCCCATCTGGTCAGACTGCCGACAAAAGTTCTTTCATATTAAATGTTTATTGTTCTGAGAGATTGATGCCATTAATATCAGCCTTCAGAATGACAGATTAACATCACTAGTTAATCACTGTTATTAGGAGATAAGTATCGGTAATTTAATCAGTACAGTAATTTCTTTTACAATGTGATTTGCAATTGTAAGTTATTATGTAATTACCTTAGATCCCCAAGATCTACAAAATCCTGTAAAGTTCAAAGTGTCTTGAATGGTTTCCAAAGATTATATGAGTTAATTTAAGTCATCTTTTTATTCTTTTTTAAGAATAAGAATAAGGCACATTTCTACCTTAGATCCACCAGTCCACTCTGGCATGTGACAGATCCGATGCTGCAAACAAATGTACACAGTGTACATTGTACAGTGTACAAATATTCACAGGGTCCAGTCAATAAAATGTAGCCTGTTTCAGAGCATGCATAGTTTAACAACTATGAAGGATTCCTTTGTTGGCCTTCAAGCCCATAGGCAAGTCCTGGGTTCAACATTCTAAAGTTATACTCCTTTATTTACAAAGTAATTTGTCGGTTAGTGTTAATTTCCTAAATACGACATAAAAGAACGGCTGTCCAAGGAAGAGAGAAGTTTTGAGGGAGAAAATCATAAAACAGCCGAGAATCAGGGAAATTGCTTCCATCTGTGCCCCATTGCTGAGCCTAGCACTGCATACTTGTTCCTGACCCTTCTCGCTGCAACCCGTTCTGTTTGAAAGGCACAGTTCTTTAATGAAGGCCTAATTTTTATTGCCAGTCCATTGACTTCAAAGCAGTTTAGGTTGCCAAACATAATTCCACTGAAGGTATTTTCAGGTGCACTGCAAATAGTTCTTCAATAATTTCCCCATTAGGTGTTCTCCTTGAGTGCTGCACATTTTCGGGTGAATGTTTTGATTGTTTGGGCTCCAGACCTCTCTCTGGTCCGTCTCTTAAAGCTTAAAGGAGTCAAATGCCACTTAAAGGCCCTGTGACATTTTCATCTGCCCTGCAAAAAAGGCTGCAAAGTCTCGCTTGTCACTCAGACACTGATAGACTACAGTGAGAACCAACATTAGAGGATTAGAGAATTTAAAATAAATCCAACCCAAGAAGGGTAATGGTCAGCGATTTACCGCATACGACCAAGCTGCCACTTTAAATAGGTTCTCATAGGAATAGAGAAATGAAATCCAACACCGACAGTTTGGTCTGTTTCAGGCCGGCATGCTCAAGTAGGTTTCCACCACAATGTGTAATGAGCTATCTATGTGAAATAAGTTACAAAAGTTAAGCTTCAAAAGTGCAAAGTCTTTCTCTAAGACTTTTCTCAAAGCTTTCTGTGTACTAAATTAGATTTGTATAAGCAGGTGTATAACTATAATGAAAATAAGTGTCAGTGCAATACATGTTTGCATAGTACTCATTAAAAAAAAGGAATAAACTTAAGTGTGTGTATTCTCACTCCGAAAAACTTAAATGTAAATAAAATGTTTGGCCTAATTAATATAGAATTTAGAAAGGTAATTAAAAAGACAATAATAATAATTCTAATAAACCTTATCATCATCGGCATCACCATCATACACAGTAAACTAATCAGTTATTATCAGTTTAGATAATGTTAACACAGTCTTTATATTTCAACAGCACAATATTTTTATTTATTTTCTATTCCAGAAATATTGTTTCATTTAGTTCCAGTAGAAAACATTTATTATATTCAACATAATATTGCGTATTACACAGGAAAATATTATTTAAATATTAAAATATTAAGAAAAATATTTAAAAAGATTATTGTTAAGTCTGTGTCTTTTTTAGTTTTAGCCATTCCCTGTCTGTCCGTTAGCCGTAGCCTGTATTTAACCTTTACCATTATTATTAATAAATCCCTTTTTTATTGCATCTCTGTGAGTGTGTGCCACTTCCTGTTCGTCCTAGCCCCTGTCGTGACACCTTTATCCTTTACCACACTTAAAATATGTTTTGGCAGCAATGATACCAACCAATTTAATGTTTCAGCTTGTGTTTTGTCCCATTCTTCCCCAAAACAAGTTTTCAGATGCAAAACAGTATAGGGTTTTCATTGCACTAAAAACACATCCTATATTTATTCATTAAATAGTGGAGTTGAGAATAAAATGATGTAAAAATGATCAATGTCAATCCCAATTACTATCCCATGGAGGTCTGGATTTGGAATCATACTCAAAATCAAAATTACTGGCTGATCCAACTTCAGTGGAAATTCCTAAAGACAAGTTAGCTCAGTAGTGTGTGTGGCCTCCAGGTGCCTGTATGCCCTCTCTACAATGCCTGGGTATGCTGGAGGATGTTGGAGGCAACAGAACGTTCTCCATGGTGCTCTTCAGTGAAGAGCACAGGGCACAAATCTGTGAATCTTGGTTTCCTCTGGCAAACGCAAATTGCCCTGCATGGTGTTGGGCTGTAAGCACAAGCACCGCTTGTGGACGTTGGGCCCTTGGACCACCCTCATGGAGTCTGTTTCTGACAGTTTGAGCAGAAACAAGGACATTAGTGGCTTGCTGGATGTCATTTTGCAGGGCTCTGACACTGCTCCTCCTGTTCCTCCTTGCACAAAGGAGGAGATAGCCGTCCTTATGCTGGGTTGTTGCCCTCCGACGGCCCCCTCCATGTCTACTGGTGTACTGCCCAGTCTTTTGGTATGTGCTCCATGCTCTGGAAACTGTGCTGAATGACACAGCCGGTTAGATGACAGGTCACGACCGACGACTAGGTCCTTTATGTGTGGAGTTTGCATGTTATCCCCGTCTCCGTGTGGGTTTCTTCCATGGACTCCGGTTTCCTCCCACAGTCCAAAGACATGCTACCAGGTTAATTGGAGACACTGAATTGCCCTATATATATATATATATAAGGATAACAAACAGGCAGTTCAACGTTCATATTTCTCATCAATGTCAAATTCAAATAGATTTTTGGCCTCCAGACACAGGCAATCAAAGTATTAGTTTAACACAATCTAGCAATAAAATAATTATGCAATCAAAGTGCATGTGTTCCCCATTGCACACATACTGTATGAATTATATAAATCTTGTGCTTTCATGACTTGACTCAATAAGCCATTAAATGAGTTTTGCCATTGTAAAACACAGTAAATTGAACTCAAGAAAAACTTTGAAACTAGAATTGTTAATAAAATGGAAGAAGTGGACCCAATATAAAATGGAAATTTCTGCAGTGAAAGTAATTGTTGACAGTGGACCTTTGTTTAAAGTGACCTTTAATGCATGTACAAAATATAATTATATAACATAATTCCTTCATGAACCGCAATTATTTTTACACATTTTTCAAACAGGGCCGCACTAGCATGGCTTAGTGGGTCGCACTGTCGCCTCATAGCGAGAAGGTCCTGGGTTAGATCCCCGGGTGGGGCGATCTAGGTCCTTTCTGTGTGGAGTTTGCATGTTCTCCCTGTGTCCGCGTGGGTTTCCTCCGGGTACTC
>JAYDZG010000010.1:12881135-12892228 GCA_034509265.1 Microcambeva bendego
ATACTACTAATACTACTAATACTGCTACTACTAGTAATAATAATAATAATAATAATAATAATAATAATAATAATAATTTGTAATACTTGTCCTCATAGTTCATAATATTTTTAGCATTATTATAAGCTGTTGTTTGTCATGTGCACAGTGTAAATCAGTGCTAAGGAATTTGAGCTTCTAAGAATCAGCTTGTATGAGCATTACTGAAAATCTTGTTTGCTCAATCCCACATATTTGTTTCTTCTTTCATGAAACAAGATCACTACAACTTTTTCCCAGTAAAAGAAAGAGCATTAAACCTTTTCTAAATATTGCTTCCATATGCAAGCAGTTATCTCTCTTACAAATGGAAATGAGTCCCAAAATTGCAACAAATGGGTCCATGCCACTGAATGCAGATGTTCTTCTTTTTTGCGGGAAAGCACACATGCCTGATCAAATTAACATTAAACCTTCTGTTGACAGAACAGACATCTCTTTTAAAGCCTACACTTGCCCCAATTTGTTTGGAGTTGAGCCTAGGCACATAACTGTATCTCACAGTGGAGTAAATACGTTTTGAGCGTATTAAACACCTGGTGAGCAGTTCTCCCACAGGGCCTTAGCAGGAGGTTCCTCACATCTATCTGCCCACCAAGTTTATCCCGTTCGTACTGTAGCTGGGGCAAAGAGCAAGGTTTAAAAAAAACACCTGTTGGTAAGAGGGATAAAAGCAGTCAGCTGGGTGTAAAGAGGCCACAGGGACACAAACAGGTGCTTCCTATGCTCAATGCTGGGGGTGCATAGCTGTAATGTATGGAAATGGGAATAGGAATTCTGTCATTAGTTCTTCTTAGCAGAGAGTATAATGAGAATGCTGTTTACAACAGCCCTGAAGATAATTTGCCAAATTGGTTAAATGTTGCTTATTGGAGTCACTTGCTAACAGTATTGAAAAAATGGGCTTTGGATTGTTGATCTTTCTGGCCTGTAGTTTACCTCACAGCACATCTTTAACAAAGTTGCTTTATTTATTAAACACCACTCTATAGTATATATACTTGTACTTACTTATTATATCTTGTTTGGAAGCAAGCCCCTGGTGCTAAGAGGATCTATGTGCAATCCTTGCAAAACTTATTTAATATTTAGCTTATTATTATTAGCTACATATAGATTATTAAATTATGTCCTCTTTAACTAAAGCCATAACATTAATCTTAATGATCTGCTGAGTCTGTGCACTAGAACACAGTGCACAGTTCTAACTTTAGCACGCCTTTAACATAGATCTAACAGCCTCTAGCACTCTTATTTATAACCCTTCAGTCGAAGCATGAAGATTTTGTACATCTAGAAAAATGTAGTATGTAAACACACAGGTGCTAACTCATTTTACTGTGAGTTTTGCTACCCGTGGTAATGAAAAACAGACAAAGACTAGAGCTTTAATCAGGCCTGGAGAGGGCAGCATAAAGATTTGCAGCTTGCTGAAAGGCATGCTGTCCACATGGGGTTCATTAGGGAGTTAGGCCAAAATCAGTTAGACACTATTGTTTACCTACTCCTCCTGCTCAAGTGGAATATCTAACACATCCACTGAAAGATGCATGAGCATAGACTCATCAGAGCAATGCTTTGTCTTAAAATAAGACATTTCTTTTGTCTTTGTGCTATTGTTTATACAGTCTCTGTTTTCTCCAAATAGGGTTCATCAATGTGCCAATGTGTATATTTCACCAACCTCAAAATTGTTGTTAATATTGGTTATTGCTTGTTGCCATGTGCTTTAGTTTAATTGTTATCCTCTGCAGTGTGGTAATCTGTGGGTCCTTGTGATCCATGAGTTCAATCCTTACCTTTAACAGATTTTTACATGTGTTCTTTGTTTACAAATGTAATCTGTGCTCATTTAACATCCCAAAGCATGCATGTGTCTTGGCTATTTGGAGTGAGCGTGTGGCTGAATGAAGGTGTGTGTCTCGTTATGTGATGGATTGACAGAAACAGAGAATAAAAACATTGTGAATTGATGCCTACTGTCCACTATTTCTGGGTTGTGTTGACTCTCCAGACAACCATTAACAGAATGATGTGCATAATGAGTGAATAATGTGTTTACTTAAAATAATTTTTATCCTATTACCTATAATTGGACAGAGTAAAAAATAAGAGCTATAAAATAGTATCTATCAAGGCTGTACTACTACTATTCTGTCAATTCAGATTTATGTTAATTTAACCAAATAATTTCATCAATGAACAATTTTGCATAAATGTTTATGATGGTGAAATATTATTGGTTTAGTATGAAGTGTGAATAGCATGGATACAGATTATAACTACCTTCCATGGCTATCCTAATCAGTCATGATTACAAGCATTTAATCTTTCTTGAGACTTTCCTACTCTGAGAGAAGGAGTTCCAGGGGGATTCAGAAATTCTGTTCAATTTTAGCGTCCATATGTGATACAGCTCTCTGTCAGATCCCACCCCTGGAAGAAAAAAGATGCAGCCAGTGACTGCACCCTGTCTTAGCGGGTGCATACAGCATCAGCTATCCTCGGCCACTACGGGTGATGAAAGATTTGGCAACAGGTAATGTTGGCACAATTTCAAATTAGCTTCTGTTTTTACAGTAAAATCTGAAATTTGCGGGGGTTATGAGCTGCCACAAATAATGATAAACTGCGGATAATGGTCGCAATCCAAAAAAATGTCTATTAATGCCCATTTTATCATTTAAACTGCAAATATGAAGGCAAAACACATTTTCATTTGCAACTGCAGTGTTTTGTGTCAACCCACTGTCATTCTGTCTAGCAGAATTGGTTATGGAGCGGTAGCTGTCTTACTAACCTAAGAGACGGGAGTTACAGGGAGCGGAGGTGTGAGTTACAGCTTCAAAACTGTGGCGGTACATTTACTATTATGCACACTTCCTCTGGTAAGTGGGTAGGTTACCTTTCTAGGGACACTCGTGTTAAGTATTGAGAGTCATCCGTTGTAAATTGAGTTTCATTTGTAAATAGATTTGCATTTATCTCTTAGTTACTTTTGACACAAATATACTGTAAATATAAATATAAAATGTAGAGAAGCTGCCTATTTTATGCATATACATTAGTGAAGTGCACTTTGATGAGTGAAGCATTCTTTCTCGTCCAAGCAGCCTGATGCTTCAGTTAAAAAATAAAGTTTTGTTAAATGTGAAACCGAAACTTCTCATAAATAACAGCACTTA
This sequence comes from Microcambeva bendego, assembly GCA_034509265.1. Taxonomy (NCBI): domain Eukaryota; kingdom Metazoa; phylum Chordata; class Actinopteri; order Siluriformes; family Trichomycteridae; genus Microcambeva; species Microcambeva bendego. Next base: position 12,884,360 of record JAYDZG010000010.1, read on the forward strand.
ACACATTGGTTTTCTTTTAAGCTATAAACACTTTAGCAATCTCTATTACATTATGACACCACTTAAGATCCGTCCCACTGTACCCATGTTACACTTTTTTGTATGTACTGTCATTCATGCAAGCACGATTTATTTCTTGTATAAGGAAGGGTAAATACACTGTAATTTAATTTAATTAAAAATACAATTAAATGCATAGGAGCTCACTAATAAAGAATAATATTCATTGAAGATGATAATAACTGTACAGCAAAGCAGAGGATTTACAGCTCGTCGTTGCACAGATGCAGGTCACTTGTGTGGCATCCTGTTGCTTTTAGAAGAACCAAATAAAAGTGACAAAACTCAATGAAGCACTTGTGATGGCTCTACATGGGGTGGACAGTTATGATGCTTCAATAAATATCTCTCTTGGATTGGCTACTTTCAATCCTGTCGCCTCTGTGTTCAGTACAGTACTGGTGCGTGTCACCATCACAAGCCCCTTTTTCCTCCAAAGTCAATTTTATATAGAAATTAGCTGAATTTACGTTAAAATGTATGTTACAAAATTAGTAAATTATATTGTTCTTTATAATTGTGCATTAAAAAACATTTTAAAATGGGGTGGATATAAGTGAATTAGCGAGGGCTCAGCGAATTAATGTTAGTTAGGTTCCAAGGGTATAATACACAAATTACTGAGGCGAGCCATCAAGCGTGCATGGCACAGCTTGATTTAGGGCATGTCAATGTGTCTTTGCTATTGGAATGACCGGAAAGGTTTGCCTTGCACGACTTGAAATGCGCAAACGGAATGTACTAAATCTCTTAATTATTCATGGGTGGGTTGTGAGCGTAACATGCAATAAACCAGTTAGCGTGTCACTTGCAATTCCCTTTAAGAGCCAGGTGTGGCTTGCTATTTTCAGGGCTTAGCTACCTGGATGTGTCAACCGTTTAGCAAAGGAAACTGACCTACTCGTTCACACTTTGGAGGTCATTTACACGATGTGGATTAATAAATTATATTCGGTTTATTGTTGATGCACAGCTGCCAACTGGCATGCGCTATGGGTTTGTGCACTGCTATCGAGGGTGTACGTGCAATTCACTCCCACGATAGCAATGAACGTCTGACTGTTGCCTTCTGCCTGGGTTTTTTTTTTCAGTCAGTGGTGCGCCTGTGTTTTCCAATGGCCAAGATAACAAAAACACCGGAAATATACCTGAGTGCACCTTATTTCGAGACTATCCCTCACAGCTGCGTAAATATATTTGCAAGGACCTTTGCTATTTTAATGACGTAGGTGCAAGGTTTGAAAATAGACTGTTGGGAGGCGGGGAGTAAGATAGCAATGAGCATCACAATGGATTTTTAGTCTGCTTTGTGACAATGTATATTGTAAAAAGTGCAATAGAAATAAATTGACTTGACTTGACCTTGTACAGGGTGCTATTGTTTATTGTGTTTATTGTTTCTTTTATTTGTTAGTTTCCTGTGTAGGCAAATGAACCAACATTTAGCTATGAAAAAAGTACCACTATACTAGCACCACATTAATGAGCCACTTTGTTGATGTGCGATTTACTAAAAATCTTCACCATAAAGGAGTATTTTTACTACATCACTATAATTATCACACAAAAGTGGAAATAAATTGACTCCAGACACAAATATCAATGTGCGTCCCTTATAATTTTCTCTCTGTAAATGTTATAATCTTGAAGCCTGGTGAATCGTTTGGAACCCACTTGAAGCTGGCCGAGTTCAAAACATCAGCATAAATTCAGATTTGATGGATAGACAGTTCACAACCAATATGAGTTGTAATGCATCACAGTTTTGCTGAAGAACAAATAAGTGCTGTTTGTGGCAGTTGGTAATGTTTGGTGAACAAAATAAGCGCTTAACCACGGTGGCCTAATTTTATTTGACTTTTTCATATGTGTGCTGTCGGAAAACATAGCTCTGGTATATGTATGTGTATGTGGCTGAAGTGTCAACAGTGCTGGAATTACTTTCGTTTAGTCATTTGGAGAGTCGTAAAAGTAAAACAAACTGGGAAAATAAACCTTAATTCACAAATTTACCTTTCGGACCGAGAGTCTAAAATGTAACAAGAATGTTTATATGAAACATGAATTAGTAGTTGCTCAAAGATGCAGTAACGACACTGTATTAAACTTGGTGCTATACTAAGTTGTCCAAGTGCCAAACTACTGAAATAAATTCTCATTTTCACAGTCCAAACTAACTAAATCCAATTAAATCACACTTTCAAGCTTAACTGAAGAGATGGCAGTAATGTGGATTACGATTCAATTTGGCAACCCCTGACGAGAGCAGTAACAGTATATATGTATAAAAAGATGACCTATATATTAATTAAATCATTTATAATGATCATGTTAGTTTTTCTGTTAATGTTTGCTAGCATCTAAAATGTACATTCTGATCGCTGGTCCTTCATATGGTGTTCATCTTTAAAAAAAATGAAATAAATAATAATTGTGCCTAAATATTGCAAAACATTATTTAGAACAGTCTAGAAACGTATTTAGTACTAGTACTAGTTCTTCTAAAAATATTACGGTGGTAATAAGTGTGCTTATTTTTTTCTCTCAAGCACTGCAATACTATTTTTTGCTTAAACACTCATGCTGAACTATATATTTATTTATTTTTATTTGACTACTTCATCTAGATTAGCCATGATGGGTCTGGCAACATTTCTGTGCACAAAGCCGGAATACACAATGGACAGGAACCCATCCATCACCGAGCAACTCATAATAATACACTTACTCAATCACACCTTTTAGAGCAGTCAATCAATCTACTCATGGGTTTAGAAGATGGAAGGCACCTAAACACCCGGAGAAAAGCCACACGCCAGGAGAACACAAAATACTCTTCACAGATCAAGTCCAGGCAGCAAGGAACCAGGTTACTGTACTCTACCAATCTACTCTGCACTTCCATGCCTAAAGCCGTGGATAAAATAACTTTATTTTATCAGTTTACTTTAATTAAAAAATACATATAAAACAACACTGCTTATTTTGGTCAAACACATACCCATAACCACATACATTCTTAAGTGTGAAGTTTGAAAGTGTTACCAGTACTCTGATCCTCTCTTATATATAAAATCCAATTTCCTGTTGTGATAGCAAAACCCAAAAAGTTTGTTTTATTAGTTTGGCAATACCAAGCAAAAGTAATTACTGCCATTCCTCAACTCGTCACTTGTGAAATTGTGTTTCCACAAGTCAGCAAGGTCATGAATTTTCTCTCCAGATCTCACCAATGCATGCCAAGTAGGCTCTGTTAACTTCCAAAGGCTTAACACATCTTAAGTCTGCTCTGCCTTTGCTCGTTTCGTGTTCAACAGAGAAGCGTTTAAAACTGAAAGCACTTTCTTGTACCAAACCTTTTATTGTATGTTTGCATTTTAACTAAACTTGTAGCTCACCTTAACAATGAAATTCTAAGGTGGAAGAGGAGGGGAAGTGCATAATTCCAAGGAAATAAGGCCCAAGAAGAGATTAAATTTAATCTAGTCGACCGTAGCACACAGTGAACTTTGGAAGGTCATCAGCAAGTAAATGGAAGGCATCGTTTCGCATAAAACTTCCCACCTGATTTGTGACAACACCTCTTAGCATGTCATACTGCTGACAAGTGGGCATCAGCTCCTATTACCTCTGCCCACGTCACCAGTGTCAGGCAGCTTTTCAAACCAGCAAGCTTGCCAGGCCAAATAAAAGCCGGTGACAGACACGTTTACTGTCATGACAGGCTTGTGCTCTGTGAGACCCGAGACCATTAGAACTGAGAAAATGTGCAAGAAGGAAAGTTGTGGGAGAAAAAAGATAAAATAATAAAGTATCATTTGTGTAGACTCTCAAAGAGCCCAGGGACAATTAAGCTCCCTATTTTCTCTCCCCATATAGTTTTGGGCTCAGGCAGGACTCAGGTCATTTCAAAGACATCCTGCACCTGTAAAATTGCCGCAATCCTCTGAATTACAGAGGGGGTGAAGAGGGAGTGTGAAAATACTCTTGTGTTTAACCTCTGACCTCGTCACAGTTTTAAAGTGTTAAACTGGTGGCAGGAGTAGCTACAGCTTTACGATTAAAGGTATGAGTGTGGGAAAACACTTGTCATTTCGATGTGTCCGCAGCTTGTTGTGGACAGCAGGCAAACAAAGCAGTTATATCAGAATTATCATTGACTAATATAGACTATTCAGATTTTCTTTGTGCATTTCGATATCCTCTCAAAATGTTGATGATGTACTCTTATTTTAAGTTTGCCAGTTTACAACCAGTAGGTGCAGCTGTGGTTTAACAAAGGAAAGAGTAAGACACTGGTTGGTCACATACCAGCAACAATTTAATTCAGCTATGACTGGTTAATCATGTATTTGTAGACTGTAAAATATAAAGACATGGATTTATTTAAACGAAGGAGTGTTCAACTGCCAGTAAGTAGAAATGGAATTTGTTTTCTTGTTTTGAGTTTGTATCTAGGGGGAAATTAACATGAGTCGAAGTAATTCCAATTGCGTAGTCTGAAAGGATAGACGATCGAAACAAAAGGCTACTGACATAAGGCTGGAAGATAATTAATGAGTGATTAACTGTAGATTGTGCAACAATGAAGTCTCTGTTGACTACATCTGTCCTGTTGAAACATTTAATGCTGCATAAATATCCTGTTGAGGGTTTTAGGACATAGCAATTTGGCAAATCATACTCAAATGTATAATAAGCATTGTTCATTGTCTTATTTGTATACCGGACATTACTTTTGTTGAAGTAATACGATGGCACTACAGCACCATCATGTATCATAAGAATCATAAAAAATAGAAAGCCAAAGTAAACTTTACATACGTTTGTAAGAGATATGTCAAACACATATTTGGATTTTGTTTCATCACTGAATGGTTGGAACATGAACCATTAATTTGTGATCTGTTTTAGCAACACTTCATCCTGATCAGTGTTGTGGTGTCTGATTCCACGAGCGAAAAAAAACCTAAGACAGGTCAATCCCAGGGCTGAGCTACTCAAATGCACATGCACACTTGTCGTGGGACGAAATCAGAGCATCTGGAAACCCACCTGGACACAGGGAGAACATGAATTTTAACATAGAATATTCACTGCATATCTCTCAACAATGCATAATATTAAATAATTTAAGAAATCTGGAGGAATTTCAGTGTGCAAACCTCTGATCACTAAGAAAATCATGAACCACCAAGCAGCAATAACTGATATAACCACATGGACAAATGATTATTTTGGCAAACCTTTGTTAAGCACTAAAACATGGTTACATTCTTAAATGCCCCCTTTGACTATTTAAAAGGAAAGCATTGTGTTAACCATGTCCAGAAATTGTTTCAGTTGTTCTTAGCTCTGAGGCATCTGGACCATCAAACTGTAAACTGATGTCAGACAAACCGCCATTTCAGATTTTTTTTTTTACAAATAAAATAAAAGTGATCAGATAAAATATGAAATATCTAAATGTAGAAAAAACGTTTCAACATTTTGTAAAAGTAAGTTGATCGTCATTGCTCATTTGCTCAGTAGTACATGCTCTGTGCTGTGTGTCAGGTGGAATAATTGTGACCAGCACATGCACAGTGGGTCATCAAGAGGAAGTGGTTCAGAGGCCCACCAAGGATCTGCTGCTGCATTTCCTGTGAGCTGCTTTTGCTCTTGCCTGGGCCTTTACTTCTGCAGCTTGATCTAGTTGCCTGGAGGGACCAGGAATGGGACTAACTTCACACATGATTAATACCCCCATCACTTTCTAAATGCCTGCTTGCCAGCCCAGACCCAGCCAGTGTTTGCCTTTCAGACATTCTGCTCACTTTATGAGGGGGAAGCTTTCTTTCTAGCACAAAAAAGAAACATTATTTAATTGGATAAGTAGGCAGTGACTCGTTTGGAGAGGGACAGAAAATGATGGGCCTCATTACCTTTCATTAAGTTGGCTTAACAAAGCCAACTTCTTGATATGGTTAATTTTATTAGTTGTATTATATTGTCAAGTTTCCAAGCACCTTCAGTTCCTGCAATATTCACACTAAAACTACCCAAATTGAGTTTGCTTGGGTTTTAGATGGATAGCTCAATTGCACATTCCCAAAGGCAACCATTAATTTTTGTAATATTTAAAAATGTAAGCTAAGTGTTTCATGTACATACTTTCAGCTGATCTCATTTCAATCCCAGCTATATTTTATTTCCCAAAAACTTCTATTCTGAACTTTTTTGCTCTCTTGTTCTTATTTCTTTTTCTTTTTAAAGCACAGCATACTTTTGTATATCAGTTATGTTCACCAAACAACCTTCACAACTAGTTATTTGGTTTACTAGAAGAAAATAAGTGACCTTTTTATAAACATTATTGCCTAAAATTGAGGCTATTACATTTACACGTTCTTAATCATTTGATCTTAACTCCATATTTAATTATCCCCCCAGTTTTACTGTTTAGGTGGAGTCTCCAATTCTTTTCCATCCAAAAAGTGTGCAGCTGCTAAGTTCTTGGATAATTATCAACATAAAGTACAAGCACAAATATAACTTGAGTCAGGGGTGTCAAGCAACAATTTTTTAAATGCAGAGATGGCACACATGTATTATGTATTAACATAAAGATTAAAGTTTTTTAATTGCACAAATGAAAAATAAAACATACAGGCATAATGCAAGCAACCATCAGCATGTACAGTCCTGGGACCATTGATCCTTCCTACATCGTTCCATTAAAACTTGGATTGTTGGACAACTGGATAGTTGATCAGAATATCATTTTTCTAAAATTATCAGAATATTGATTCTTCTTAACACTTGTCATATGCACCAGTGAAACACAACACAACACACACACACACACACACACACACACACACACATCTCCCATCTCATTGAACAGGGTAGGTTTCCTCCAACAAACATCAAAAATAAATGATAAGCAACAATTCTAAGCACAATTTAACTGCACTGCTGACATCTGCCTGCTAATGATTTCATTGTTATAATAGGTGTTTGCTTTAGCCCAGAGAGGGTTCATTCTAATCTGCTACAGTGCTGAAAAGAGCCTCTATTGGCACTCCTGGTCGGTTTGTCCTGCTTTGCTGTGTTTCTGAGCCCCTGAAGAGAGTCTTGGTGTTCCACTGCAAGGCCGCTCAACAAATCTTTCTTTTGGACCACCTGGTGATGAAGGCTTAGTCTTTGTCTCTTTGTCTATATAGTATAGGCAAATTTAATTTTCTCATCCCTTGGGAGCAAAGCCTTTAGGGTGTACAAGCTGTCTCCTGTCAGACCTTAGATGCAGGATCAGGGGCAGCCAAAGGCACTTCTTGGGCCTTAGTGGGGGTTTTTTAAAGTTTTTTTTAAAAGGCTTTAGCCAAAATGTGAAAAGTAGTTATAATATTAATGTAAAATATTTCACCTTGAAACATTGCCTTCCTGATAGTGATTATTCTTCATTCTAATAATACTATTAAACAATGATTATTTGCCAAACCTGAAAAGAAAAATCAAACTGTTATGAGAGAGAAGATCAGTAATTACAGAAAAAAATGAATGTCATCATACTAGCTAGTGTCTACACCATGAAATTTTCTCAGAATCCCACAATATCTTTTTTACAATATTATAAATTTTTGAAAAAAAATGATATATGACAAAGTGATAAATTCTTACTGTCCCAACTTTTTGTTGTGTAGAAAAATAGATTTTATTGTTTAACAGAATATTTAAATAAAAACACTAATGTTACCACTAGAAAAGATTAAAAAAAACTTGAACTACAGGGACATGATCATTTCTAGACCCCAGCATAGCATTGCAGTT
>JAYDZG010000010.1:12907338-12925560 GCA_034509265.1 Microcambeva bendego
TACTGCTACTGCTACTACTACTACTACTACTACTGCTGCTGCTGCTACTACTACTACTACTACTTCTGCTTATCACTAACCTTCTTATCAGGGTCACAGTGGGAGCCTACACTGTAACACTAAGCACAAAACAGGTATACACACAGGTATGCAAGTATCGATGTGTGGCTTTAATTAATTTGCTAATTTTATTGTCATTGATATGGACATTAAAATTTACATTAATTATCAATACACTTTAAATATAATATAAAATTTCGCTAATACGTACACAGCTCTGACAACAAATGAGCTATTAATATTTATATATTTTTGAAATGTGGTTTTGTAGTACATGCATAGCTAAAAGTTTTATTCAAAGCTTAACTGATTGATGTGGTAGGTATAGTAGAAAAAGAAGATAAACCGCCGTATTTTTTATTTATTTTTGGGAAAGTCTTGTGGTGCATGTTTGTCACACATCATCAAAGAATTCCAGTAATTGCTGTCAGTCAGTAGCTTAAAAGCAACAGTTTGTGGCGGCTCAATCATAGTGTTTTTGTGCCTTTTTTTCGAATGTGGTTTCTGATGCCTCCTGAGACTCTCCTCATTCTCTCTTTCCTTGTTTACCTCTCATTGTCAACAGTAAACATGTTGTGGAAAGAATTAAATGGTAAAAAGGCCTATCAGACACTGAACAACATGCACTATAATTGAAGAGATTATCTGCCGAGTGCCAGCGGTGATTTGGTTTTGGAAATAAAGTTTGCCATGGAAATAAAGTCTTTTCTGAAAAAAGAGGAGCATAAATGCTTCATATTCTCTAAAATAGTCAATAAAAAGGATGATGCAATTTATTTTGACAATTATGTTTTTTTTTCCTGTGGCACCTGTCTGGCACATCTGTTGACAGCATGATCTATAGATGGGGAAAAAAAACTCAGAGACAAAACTTGAATGAGTAAGTGGAGAAACAAAGTAAAAGCATCTCAGAGAAAACCATTGTCTTAACTGATGTTTTAATATTGAATGTGGTGATTAACTACTGACCCTTTACATACGTTTCCCCCCTTTATTTCCGCTATGTTTGTGTTGTGATTGTTATAATTTTCCCCCAATTTTCACTTGTGTAAGGCAAGTTCATATGCAGATCAGCTTTGTTAGCAATGCATTATGCCTTGACTCAGGTGACATAAATCTGCCAACAGAGATCATCATTTCATCAATGTTCACCCTAATGTTCAGTTCACCCTAATGTTCATTGTCTTTAATCCCTTATCCTAATTAGGTGAGGGGTGCTGGAGCCTATCCCAACTGTTCAACGGGCGCAAGGCACAAGGTAACAACCTGGATGGGGCGCCAGTCCATCGCAGGAGCCCTAATGTGTAATGTGCAATAAAGCAATCGGCCTGTCACTTGCCATTCCCTTTGAGAGCCCAGTGCAGTCTGACTTTGGTGGATTGCTATTTCAGCGTTCACAGCTACGTAAACCTTAACTTGTCCTGACACTGTGAAGGTGCGTGAGCACTGTTATAAGCATGATGTATGATGTATAGCAATTGTTCCCTCATGTAGAATAATGTTATTTTTGTATTATGTTTATTGTTGAATGCTGTATTTCAAAGTATATTTATCAAGCGTGGATGTACCTATGTTTTTCATTGCCAGGATAGCAATACGTCAGTAATTTACCTAAACACACCTCATTTGGAGACTACGACACCCATTGGCATTAATATATTCCCCCTTTGGCATAAACACTGTTGCTATTTTAATGACACAGGCACAAAACGTTTGCGTGGTGAAAGATAGCAATGCACAATTCGACGCACCTTGCGCCAGGGTGTAAGATAGGGCCCTTACAGTTTAAATAAAAGAGGTCCCAATACTGACCCCTGTGTAACACCATATTTTGCATTTGTAGTTTCTGAGCATTTATCATCAACACAGACAAATTGAGGGCGGTTATTTAGATAAGATTTAAACCAAGAAAGAGCAAATCCTTTAACACCTATTGTACTTTCTAGCCTATCAAGTAAAATATCATGGTTGATAGTATCAAATGCTGAAGAAAAGAACATTAATAAATCCTATAAACTTTATCAATGCCGTTTCAGTACTCTGGTTAGGTCTAAATCCTGACGGACATTTTTCATGAATACTGTTTTCATGTGAATAAGAACATAATTGTTTAGAAATCTAGAATCTTGGAGACAAATGGAAGTTTTGAAATCGGCCTATAATTAGACAGATTGTGTGGATATTTTTAATCAGAGGCATAACAGCACATTTGAAGTAAACGAGTTGGAACTTGGTAGAGTAAACATGACGATTTTGATGATTTAATTACCGCAGTGAAGCTGAAAGACAAATTGGAGCTACATCTGCGGGTGTAGAAATGAGCTTCTCCTGTTTAATAAGGCTTAACTCTTATACTTACAACACAATGGGCCAAGCCTATCTCTACTGGCAATTGAGAGGACACTGGTCAAGTCCCTGGAAAGGGACTTTCAAGACGGAAGTTTAAAACTTTTATGGTGGAAGCCAACAATGAGCTTCCACTCTTTGAAAGACCAGCAGCCGCCATTGTACTACTACTACTACTACTAGTAGTAGTAGTAGTTGTAGTATTAGTAGTACTTTATTTTGGTGAGGGTAACAGTGGGTACCACCTGGAAATAATAATTGCAACAAATTAAACCTTAGACAGGCAGCACACTTACAGATTTCCTCAGTCACTCACACCTAAAGGAAATTTAGAGCAGCCAACCCACATATTTTTCTCCTCTAACTATGGTGGGTGGAAAATACATGACTTAAACGAAACCTTGTTCTTTCACACAGCCTGCAGTATCAAACACAGAGTCTTGAGACACATGGTGATGTGCAACACCCACTCAAATGTGTGTTCGTTTACCTTAATTAAAGTATATATACTCACCATATACTTATCAATCACATAAACCTTCATTTAGGGATTATTTTATAAGCTAGACTTTGAGGATATATAATTACTAACTATAATTAGCATATACTATAAAAGTGGAAAGAAATCATTATGAGAACACCACCTGGTTCACCCAGATTAGTTCGGATGCACCAGATACACTTTTATCAGAAGAATACAGACTGAAAATGAAATATATAGCAAGTAAAATTGTTTTTGTCATTGTAGAGTCAACCACACAAACGTCATCTGGTATGTTGCTGTCATAAGGAGGTCCATTTAAATTGTTAAATAGGGTGACCAAGCATACAGGACAATAAAATAGATCATTAAAATAATAAATAAAATAATCAAATACAAACCAAATAACTTAAGCAGCATGTATTGGAAGAATGTATATAATATTAATAAGGGCGGCATGGTGGCTTAGAGGGTAGCACTGTTGCCTCACAGCTAGAAGGTCCTGGGTTCGATCCCTGGGTGGGGCGATCTTGGTCCTTTCTGTGCGGAGTTTGCATGTTCTCCCCGTGTCCGCGTGGGTTTCATCCGGGTACTCCGGTTTCCTCCCACAGTCCAAAGACATGCTACTAGGTTATTTGGAGACACTGAATCATCCTGGGAACATCTGCACGCCGGCCCCAAGCCCGGATAAATGCGGAGGGGTGGAGAAAGCAATGGCAAACTACTCCACTATCATTGCCGAAATACTTCATGGATCGATGATCCATCAAGTGACCGAAAGTCGGCTACAACTGAACGGATAATCATCATCATCATATAATAATAAAGCAATAATGAACTCTATAATGCTAACTAGTATGATAAATATGTGTTAAAAAAGCTGAAGTAAACTAAACAGGAAATTAAAAGTTAAAGTGAGTAAACATTGGCTTCCCACAAGCAAATAGAAGTTTAAAAAAGCATGTGTTTCGCATCTGGTTTAAACGCACAACAAAACAATTTTTCTTTTGGTTTGGCAAGAGACAATTTAATATAAATTACAAGCCATTTTCTCAGTTTAAATTAAAATGGCATAGCGAACACAACCAGATGGCCACAAACAGATGATTGCATTTTATTGAGGAGAAAGAAAAACAAACATTATAACAGTTTAATTAACACACTGGAATTAGATTTTAAGTGTAAGCTGGTTTCTCAAATCTATTTCAACCTAAGTTGTTTCTCTTGGCATATAACCACTTTATTCAGGGCTATAATATTTTTATTTTACAAAGCCCTTGATCTTTCATGGCGTTTCTCTGTTTGTCGGCCAAAGCATGTGGAGAAGGCAGGTCATGTGATCTCACTGGTTTCCTTACATTCTGAAATATTTTAATTGCTAAGTGCTGACCCCTACTTACATTAATGAGGAGCTGGGGAAATTTTGACCTTGTGGTGTGCATGAATCAATACGAAGTTAATAACGCCAAGTTCATTGCTGCCTAACGCAAAACAAACCTGATTTGTTTACGTACCTAGGCCCTGGATATGTCAGGTCCATTATGAAATGATTTATAGACCAGCGACCAATGAAATTGTTTAAAGCAGATTAGGTTCAGGGACCGATCAGCACTAATATGACAAGCTGATACCACATGACAGGTAACCAAGCAAACAAGTTCCTGAAATTCAGATTGAATTAGAATACAAATAATCCTACGGGGAGTCACAGATTAAATCGGGAAGGGGTGGGGGGAGCACACAGGTGTGTGTGTGTGTGTGTGTGTGTGTGTGAGAGAGAGAGAGAGAGAGAGAGAGAGCTTGGAATAATGTTTATTAATCAGAGATATTCCCTTAAGAGGCCAACAACACATTAATATTCTATGGACTCTGGATTATATTTATATAGATATGTTATTTTACATAAAGTCTGTACGGAAGTATTGTACAATTTACTCGAATAATAATGCAAAGAAAAATATCTCATATAAATGTAGGGCTAAAATTAGACATTTTAATGCAGATCAGTGTCAGCATTGCACTGAGTAATGCTTTACCATAGGCATTTATTGACCCATTTCTCATAAAAGCAGTGGCCCTTATCAAAATGATAAAGGGCTTCAGTGATAAAGTCAATATTCTCTTACAGGAAAGCAAGTTTCTGGTGCGTGCAGAGCATAATTACACTAGTTATAAAAAGAAAATTGTTAAATCTTTAGCTTCAGTAATATCCTTTATGATTGTTTACAAATTTTCTTATTCACTGATTTGTTTTCTCCCCGCTTTTATAGAGCTTTCCTCTTTATTTGAAAATAATGAATATAAATGAGGGTCTGCACTATTCCCGGACACATTAAGGAAATTGTACACAAATTAGAATATGAATGTCTACGCAAGGTGCACATTGTCGACATTTGAATATGCATGATGAATATTACATTATGGCAGCAAAAACTCAATTTCAGCTTCTGGGAGCAAATCTTTTACACAATTTTAATATCTTAGTATTATTCTTTTTTCCAGCAAAAGTACAATTAAAAACTTCCTGTGCTTTAATTTGTATCCAAGTTTGACCCAAACAGCCACTTTGAGTTTAAAATTAGGACATTTGCATAAACCTAATTGTGAAATTGTTGAATACAAAATTATGGTTCATCAGAAGTTTTTGTAAAGTAATTCATTTACTGGATACCTCAATATTTTATCCCACTAACTGTTAATGTTGCACTGTTGTCTTGGAGTGGGTCATAAACATCATCATTTATTAACATTTAATTTAATTTAAAGTGTATAAAACAGCATTAATCCCCAGTTGATCATTTGCATGGTTGTATAGACAATTTACAAGCTGCTTAAAACTATTTAATACAAAATAAATATAATATTAAAGTGACTAGTAAATAATAGTCGATGTTTGTTGGTTATTAGATGGACGGAGAAAAGCTGGAGCAGGAGCTCCTTTTCTTAACCAATTTTGCATTTACATTCAATATTCTTAAGACCTCTCACCAGTATCCATTCATTAAAAATCCATAAGTCATTTGTTTCTTTTTAAGCCTTTTAACTGACAAAATTGCAGTTAAAAATAATAATAGAAATAGCGGTGGAGTTCAATGGTAACACATCCTGGCAGAATATGTCTTTCAAGAATCCCTATATATGCCTCGGCATTAATGGTTCCATTACACATATGGAAGTTACTCATGTTGTGATCTATGCTACACCCCTGACATATTGGCTTTTCAGCTTTTGAGAAAGATAAATAGGTGATAAAATTTGTCTCTGACACAAAGAATATCTGTAGCTACTTATCTTGTCATAAAATTAACCAAAACATGCTGCATGTCAAATGTAAAACACTGAAATTTCAATAAATAAATTAATAAATAAATAATCTGCTCGGTGCATGGACGCAACTAAGCTGTTTCCACATCAAATTGTTGCATATGTTTCTCTTTCCATAATGAACAGTTCTGGGTTACATTTTTAATGCAACAGCAGACAAAACAAAATACAAGTTCCAACAGATGTTTTGCAAAGTACACTATGTGGTTATATTAGTCATATAGCACAGTGGTCTTCTGAGGGCTCATTTTCACATTCAGCGGGTTTCCCGCCTCATCTTACACACACTGAGATTTCTAAGACTGAGAGTCTTTTTCTTTTTTCTTTTTTGTATAAATGTACATTACACAGTAGACTTAAAGTATTTTCATTGTTGCGTTCAAAATTATTTATGTATATATGTGCAGTATTTTTAATAAACCAATTCCAATGTGGTTCCTCTCAACTGATGCCGAGCCCCACTTTTTGAGGAGAGCTAAACTGACACACTTGGACATGTGCAGTGGCCGACTGAATCTTTTCACCTCCGAGTTCATATTCAGATCAGCCTTGTGAATGGGCAGGCACACCCATATCTCATATTATTTCTCAATTCTGTGCAGGTGGCATCAATCAGTCAATTCTTCCCCAGCATCATTCTTACTTAATGTTCTGAAAAATGGCACTGGTTAATAGAATACTGGCAAGGCTGGTCAGAACATCTTACTGATTAGTTTTTCATGCATTATTTTGTTATATTTTTATTATATGCTGCTGAAGACGTCTATTTTATACTCACAAAACACTTATTAGAGCAGTATGCATTTTCAGACAATGCTAAAGTTGTAGCTCTGGTCCTAATGAGGGGCCTCCAGCTCCAGGGCCGCATCTCTAATGAGGGTTTTTTAGCCGAATACACTAAAAAGTCACAGGACAGGGTGATCCATGCACACCTCACTCACTTACTCACTCGCACACTCAGTCAGACCCTCTGCCTTTGAAGTGTTCTGCGTTTCATGTTGACTCACAGCATCAAATCAGAAATCCAGTCAGAAGCCGGCAGGATAGGGAGTGGGATAATCTCGATAACATGTTTTAATCATGCTAATGAACGGATAATGGGGCCGGTAATGAGCAGTAGGAGGCACCTCAGATTTGTATGGTTAGCTACAGATTATAAGAGCATTGCAGCCACATGCAGCAACTTACTACACATAAAGAAACTGATGGTGTGTTTTAGATATCTGTCCGAGCTGAGAAATCACTTTCAGATCTGCTCATCATGAAAATGAGAAGCATCGGGCAGCAGGGAAGGTCCAGCACTCAAATAGAAATGGGAAGTCCATTGTGTTTTATGGAACATAAATAAGTTACAGTTCCAGCTCTGCAAAAAATTAATCTGTTATCAATTATCAATTGGTCCACCACATGATTTATTTTCATTAAGCAGGTGGTGTTTCTTTCATTATTTCTGAAGCCTCCATCAGCCAGTACATGTGGATTTCATTTACTCTTCTCCTTCATGTTTAAAACAGTTTTTTACAGACTTCATCAAGTTTTTTTCTATTATGACCAGACCTTGATCTGAATGCAATAAACTTCACGAAGTTAAAGACTTATAAACATAATATAATATAATGTATAATGTTTATACAATCAAGTACTTTGTATCCATGTCCCCAATAAAATTTAAGGATTGTTTTATTATTAATATTATTGTTTACCTGGTCCTGCCTGGTCATTTCTGAATGAAATTTGTATGTTCTCCATGTGTATTCATGTAATCTATAGGTTTCCGCCTTCATTCCTTTCACAAGGCCAGAAATTCCCAGAGAAGAGAGGCAACAAAAGGACGTCACTGAACAAAAAATCTAAAGAAAATAGTTTCTATAATATATTGTAATATTGGTCAAACACATATATATATATTGCACTGTTCACAGTGAAGCGGTCATCAGTGTGGGATTTTACCAAAGGACGTCCACTTCTATGCTTTTCTGTGACTCTTCCAATCTGTCTGCATCTCTGTTGCAAAGCATATACCTAACATTCTGTTGGTTAGGTAAACAGCATGATGAGGAGGACTGTTTAAATACCTATTCTAATGAAACTAGGAAACGTATTGGTCAATTCTTGGATTAAACACCTTTTGTGAATTTTGCCATTAAGCTCCTTGTATCAAGTTGTGCAAAAAGTATTGACACATTGGACAGTTGGATATGTGCATTGAAAAGTTTAGAGAATGTCAATTAGAGAGCTAATTGTCCCTAGCCTTTTGTGAGTAGTATATATATATATATATCACAGATACTGCCTTTTAAAAATAATCCAATATTAAGCCTTTTGAATGCCTTGTTCATACTACACAACTTCACTTTTTTTTCACTTGCCAAGTGGTCACTAGATGTGCCGGCTCTAAGGCAACTCTGCATTCGATCAAAACTCGGATCTCGGTCACTATATGTGAACTGTTCACACATTACACAGCGCTTGTGAAAACAATATTTGCATCAATTGGTAACTGGCAATGTGTGTGATGTTAAACAAGAGCAATGAAAACACAAGATATGGGGTGAAGGGAAACTTGGGGGAGGAGTTGTAAAAACATGGTAGAGGGGAATAATATAGTGTCTATAACCATACATTGGCAAACACGCAAACTTCACAGTATTTGTGACCTTTTGTCCATGCCAAACCATAATACCAACACTGCATCACAAAAAAATATGTTACCACTTGGATTCATTCATAATATATGTATAATCCACAATTCATTTATTTATCTATTTGCTTTTACACTTTACATCAGCACACAACCAATGTTTTGATGAAATATACTTTCTGTTGTTCCTTTAATTTAAAAATTGAATTAAAAGAATGTTACAAATTAGTTGTATATGGAATGCTTGTGCACATTTACTGTATTCATTTTAAAATAGTAACTATCCATGGTCCATATTCTACAATGTAAAGAAGAAAACTGTGGATAGACGTACGGATGTACGATGCCATGATGCCCGTCAACTGTGACACCACAGAGCAATTAACTGGCAGGCTACCCACAGACTCAGCTGCCTGCCACAGCAGTACACCTGACAACCAACCTGTCTGTCTTTCAGTCATGTCCTCTTCATTTTGCCTCATTACTTATTGATTTACAAATCAATAACACCTTTCAGAAAGCTGGTTGCTTGAAATCATAGAAATAAAGTGGAAAGAGGCAGAGCAAGGAGGTTAAAAAGGAGCAAAGACCATTTAGTAAGTGGATAACTGGTTCCATGAAGCAGGAGACATTTCACTGTTAAAAATATAACCAGGACAAATGCTTCAATTTTAAGCAAATATACCAAGCCAATAAAAGCATTTTCTTACCAGACCTCCATTTCTATTAAAATAAATCTAGACCAAGGTGAAGCCACATTTGTCTGACTATGAGATTGCTAATGGCCCTTGCTAATTCTTTGCTAGCCCCACAGGGACCTGTTGAGGTTCTCATTAGGCTGGTTCTCATTGTCACTGCTAAGGAAAAAAAATATTGAATTTGCCTGTGATGGCGCAGAGCAGAACAAAAAGCTCCAGCCCAGGTTCCAATCAGCAGCTCATGAAGGAGCTGGCACAGGTCTTAATCAGTCAGTTCTTAATAGAGCCGCTCTTTAAAAGTATTATTAACCTCATCTGTCTAGATTAAGAACTAATAGCCCCCTTTCTGTGTATTGTCTTTGTAGCAGCTGGTAATGTACATATATATTAATCCACTCTCGTCTGCAAGATTGTGTTGCATGCCGAATAACAGTGCCCTTCACAAGCTAGGCAGACACAGGTTAGGAAGTCACTAATTAAATGTCAGAATTGACAGATTAAAATTATGAAATTTAAAATCAGCAAGTAGCTCTTTGTCATTGTCAAATTAAGGGGCCTGTGTGATGAGGAGCCTGGGATGGGACACTTTAATGGATTGGAAGGGAATGTGCTTTAGCAGTCTGGCTTATTGAAAAAAAAAAGATTCTCCAGTTCCAAAGGTGCTGGGCTGCTCAATTGATCTGAGCTCAATTCCTTTCTTAGCCAAACTGTGACACAGGTGCTATTTGTATGCTGCCAAGCTTTACCAGCACTTTAATATATTTGTTTTTGCAAAGGTCTGTCTACACGCTAATACAATGTCCCCAAACTGAATGAAATTCTTGATAATAAAGCGATTTAACCACATAAAAATGATCAATTTATCTAGTTTTATAATTTCTGGGTATGTGTTTGACCAAAATGAGCAGTTTTTATTCTAATACTTATTCTATTCCAAAAAAGAACTGAATAAAACAGTACTGATCTGAATCATATATAACCTGAAGTCTTACCTGTAACCAAAGTGTAAAACATAGTGTTTAAAGTAAAAAAAAAAACTGTGAACTAAGTTCATATTTTATGAGTAAAACTAAATACAACATCCAACAGGCATCAGACCATTGCACATTTACTCACTTACCGACACACAGTTTAACAGTTTATGTCCCCAGCCATAAGCTCTAAAATGAAAAATGAGAGTCTTGAGATTGACTGAGAGAATGAATAAGTGAGTGGGGTAGGAAAAGAGTGAGTGTGTGAGACAGAAAGGAAAAGGGTGAGGGAAGAATAAAGTAAATGAGTGAGTGAGTGAGTAAGTGAGTGAGCAGTGGTGGTTGCTGGTCTTTCAAAGAAAGGAAGCTCATTGTCGGTTTACATCATAAAATTTGTCAATTTATTTATACATAAATTCACCTTACTTGCATGTCGTTTGATTGTGGGACGAAAATGGGGCACCCAGGACATGTGGGAGAAAACCAGACATGGGCACATGGAGGAACCAAACATTTTTTAACTTTTCTTGGTTTTAATACGTACATATTTAAATGCTAAATATCATTGTTCTCGTACAGCTGGCACATTCTGTTCATAATTGTGACACAACTCAGCTTTTGTGATGCAAGCTGTACAACATTTTTCAACATTAATTAAGCCTTATTTATTAGAATTGTTACTCCATTTTTAAAAGGCTTACACAATATAATACTTTAACTACCAATGCAATATCTTCATGCAAAATAATGTTTTTTTTTCCTTCTGAAAAATTGGCTGTAATAACTGTCACAGAAAATAATCAGTTCTACTCAGAATTGAACAAAGTTTGTTCGCATTTATGCACATTTAACTCAACAGAATTTTCTTTAGAGGTTTCACTGCAAATCATTTTTTAAGTCCCCTCAATTATGGAGTCTTTACCTTCCTCATCTACTCCAAATCTGACATGACACAAGAGTTAGATTATAGCGTGCCAGAAAGCTTTGTTGAGGTGAGTGAGTGGCATAGTAACTGGTTCGCCTCAGGTGCTATGCTTCATACAGGTACCTAGTGTGTCTAGCACATGAGGGATGGTTAACGACTTGCCCTGTGGTGCTGTATGTGTTCTCAAAGCACATTGATCGTTTGTTTTCTGTCGCAATGACATAGAGGGGAAAGTGGCTGTCTGCTCAATATGCCACAATAGAAGACTAGAGGTTCTTTCACAGACTGGTCTTTTAACTTTAGGATTTTCGCCCTTAGCTGATTGGTCTCTCATCATGATGAATTGTGAGCCATAAACAGTGATATTGTCCCCATACTTAGGACACATTATGAATGCAAGTTTGCTTTGATATAAGCCACTGAAACTGTAAAGACAAGGAAGATGCAATTTACTTTTGCTGTATCTTCTTAAGTAATACCTAAAACTCAGTGCTGATGATCAATTAAAAGAGAACATTTTCCTAAAACAGTAAGCAAGGTAGCTAACATTAGTTAGCTAATGAACACAGGCTGCTGCTAAAGTTTAGTTTTACGTTTTGCACAATGTTCACAGTCTTAAAAATACTTTTGAAATGATGAAGATATTACTGAACTAATATAACTGAACTAATTACTGAACTTTAAGTGTAAATGCATAATAGTTAAGTACACAGTCTGAGTAAATAAGTAAAAGTACCATGCTTAGCAATGCTGTAACAGATGGTTAACAACAATTATTAGATTGATTTTATGGATACTAACAATTACCAACAACAATATCAACAATCAGTTGCATAGCAGTCAAATTATATTTACAGGTGATCAGATGATGTAGAACACTTGCTAGATTCAAATCAAAGTGGTGCTATGAGCTGGCATGACATTTTGGCAAAGACATGATTGATTATTGTTGGGGGTGGGTAAAGCCATGCAATTGATTTTTAATATTGTTTCTGTTATTGGTATGTTATTCCTGATTTGTACCCAGATTAGATTAGGCTAACAGTATATAATATAATGTAAGAAACTGAGGGTTTTACGAGCTTCTTTGTGGGCCACATAGTGCCGTTTAGTTGGATGATAACTAAACCAGCTTTCTTCTGATTGATAGTCTTGTACCTTAAGCACTAGCCTATTACTACACCAAAACAGAGGGATAATGTATTTCCCAATTGTTAATATACACCTCCAAGTGGCATTAATAATGTTGTAAAATTACATTCACTACTGTTTTTTCTGTCCTCTATGATCTGTTTTAATATGTTTGAGCTGCTACAATGTCTTCATCTGCTTCAGAGGTCACAAAGGTCAATAGTGACATTAGCTTTACCGTTATTTACATTGAGTCCAAGACAAGTCCTGCACACAGAATTAGCAGTGTGATAGATCTATTGATGGCTAAATCAAGCCTGTCCACTTGTCTTTGTCAACCTCTCAATTACCTCACATTTCTAATGCATTTCCTTGCTTAATCTCTCCTCTCTCCCTCAATTCTTTGCTTGCTTCTCTAGCCAAATGTGGTCCAAGCCAAGCACATTGTACTGTGAATGGTAAATGAGGGGTTAGACACATACATGCACCTTTAGAACCTGTTGGGTGTTCAGACACATGTCTTGCCTATTTCATTTTCAGAGTGCGACACGACTGTGTCACGCTCAATTACTCTGTGTCTGAGTCTCCAGAGAACCCAGGGACAACTGGTTATTACCAAGGCTAATGCTTGTGCTCATGTGTACATCAGTCAAGTTTGCATACGTTTATATTTTTAAAATACAAGCGAGGAAATTATTTTGGTACTATGTTAAGTTTACTGTTAATAGTAACAGACTTATGTGCTAATTTTGGCAAAACCTTTAATTTTAACCTAGAGTTAATTTAACTTTATACAGATTTTTAAATAATGCAAATTGTGGAACTGAATCATAGTTGTCTTCCACATATGTAGCTCAAAGATGGACTTTTGTAGAAGTTTGAGTGTGCTTTTTGTCACTGTATTAACATTTTTATGTGAAAACATTGCAATAAACAAAATCCTAGTTCCTTTAACCAGCCTGTATGATGTTATACCTGACATTGCATTTTTTCCATGTTGCCTCCACCTATACGGTTAACTAGTTTTATTGTGAATTAAATTTAGATTTTTAACAGGTTAACTATGTTAGCATTGCTGCCACCTTACATGGAAATGATGATAGGAACGGCAAGAAGAAAGGG
This sequence comes from Microcambeva bendego, assembly GCA_034509265.1. Taxonomy (NCBI): domain Eukaryota; kingdom Metazoa; phylum Chordata; class Actinopteri; order Siluriformes; family Trichomycteridae; genus Microcambeva; species Microcambeva bendego. Next base: position 12,921,038 of record JAYDZG010000010.1, read on the forward strand.
CTATAACACATGTAGTACTGTGATTAGGAGAACCCAGCTGCGCTTAGGCTCATAAATAGGACTGCACTTTCACTGCTGCTAATTGACTCACACAGGCATTAGCTGGATTAAGTTAAAGCCCAAAGTTCATTAAGCAGATAAATGCATCTCTTAGCCTGCTAAAGAGCTCTTGCACTAACTCAGCCCAGTGAAAATACCACTTAACCACTGTGGGCTTAACTGGAATAAACCCCCCTGCTGATTTCAATATTCTATGGAGATTTAAACACTATTGCAGTTCCCTGTTGCTATTTAATGAGTGCAAGTTACACCTTTGTGTGGGTGTAAGGGGATGGGAAGAAAATAAGTTGAACATGTATTTTGACTGACACAAGCATTGAAGATGTATTAAGTCTAAAATAAGTACTGTTAGACAGTAGAGCTAGAGCCAAGGCATTAATTGATGAGTTTATTAACTAGTTATAAATCAATTAAATACTCTTAGTAATGTGTTTATTCATATTCCGTTGAGAGTTGCAGTGGGTGTCTGAACAGATGAAAATCCTCAAAGACAGGATACAAAAATACTTTTAAAATACACAGAACATGAGAATGGAGGAACAGTGTGTCAATGTCATTGCATATAATATGCTAATTGCATGTCCAACATAGTTTTGACAGTCAGACTGAGAGAAAAAATATATATATACATTCTACATTTTACATTTACTTCATTTACATTTGTATTGCATTGCAGACAGTATGAATCCAAGATTGTTCTTGTTATATCTGGTAAATAAATTATATTTGGTCATATTCATCCATCAGTTTATTGTGGACATCCTAATTGGGACTGGGTATTTTAAGGTTTTATGAGGTATACAATAAATAAATGATGATGAGATTGCAAACAGGTAGTTGGCAGTGATGGCTTAGTGATTAAGGTACTGAGCTATAGCAATCAGAACGTCACCGGTTGAAGCCCTACTGTTGGGCCCCTAAGCATGGCCCTAAACTCTCATTGCTCAGACTTTATACTGTAACTGTACTGTAAGTCGCTTTGGATAAAGGCATCTGCTCAAAATGTAAATGTAAATGTAGAAGAAGAGGTGCTTGTTAACAAATAAAATGAAGTTGATAATATTAATTAGATGTGTTAGGTTCATAGTGTCTGCAGTAAAATAAGCACTAAAGTACATTGGTTTATTTATTTATTAAGTCACATCATTTTTGTCTCATTTTTTTTTTTTTTGGTGTTGTGCCTAGCACACTGTGGTTCTCCTCTGAGCTATGAATGGCATACCAGTGAGAGCTAAGAGTTTGGTGGAGAGTGCTTTCATTGTGCCACTTAGACGACAAATTACCCAGACAATGGACCTCTAAAGTTGGCAGCTAATTCAATCGCTACTGTTGACTCCAGGCTTTTGCTATGTTTGTCCCCTGTCGGAAATACTACAAACTTCATCTGGGCGCAGTCAAACAAAATGAAAGGTAATATTCTTTATCTTCACTGGATAGCTTTGGATGAACTGCTCCAATATGAGTGTAAATAAGATTTAGTGATTCTATACTTCAGTTGGCCTCAACTCAAAGTGATTTGGATCAATATTGTCTGTCGGCCCAGCAGCGTGCGACAGGGCCTTTACGCCTCACAATAAAAACGCACAGGGGCTGTATTCAAATTTCGACAGTGTCAAATTAATTCCTGCATTATCTGAAAATTCAATTAGAAAGCAACCCCCCACCGCCTCCCTTTTGTAAGTAAGAAAGTGTCTAACATCCCGATGTGACAAATTACAGTGCTCAGAGTGCATATCAAGCTGAAGTGTTGAGCCTTGCTAATCTTCCCTCTAATTCTCAATTACTGTAAAATGAAGCCATAAATCACAGGGACAGCCAGATCGATGGAAACATTGTTTTTGGAGTGATTGGCAGTCTCCCCAAAGGTTTCTCTTTAAGTTGGTTTAAGGTTACCAGTCTCCAAGGGCTGGAGGCACATTTTGGGGGAGGAGGGGTTGGGTTAAATGGGGGAGTGGTACGCGTGGCAGCCTGGGTGGGTGGGGGTCGAACTCAATCTATATTATTCAGGAGTCCCAATCCTATAGGGGATACAGGAGAGGGACAGCACCAATTTTTAGCCCATCAGCTATCCAATTTTTCTCCTTTTCATACCTGCTGTAGTAAATGAGAAACAAATTACATTTCTCTCTACTATCTCCAGTGAAACCATTTAAATCCTTTTTGGAAACTAAATTGTCCCCAGACAAATCGCCCCTGGTTCTATGAAAATATACTATGGTGCTGCAACTGAAATAAATTTGTGTCACTCCAGATATGCCATTGACTGTAATGCCATTCATTGGAGACTTGCAGAAAGGCTTGAGAGGGAAAAATGAAAGCAGGGGCACTTTCGGTGAAAAACAAAAAGAGAAAGAAAGCATGGGCCTACTCTGCATGCCGGCCCCCTTCTTTCTCAGTACCCACCTCCCACCAGCAGCATTATTAATTTTGAGCCAGAGACTTCACATTCATGAGGCTGAGATTGAAATGTAAATGAGGCAGAGGGAGTGAGCAGTCAGCAGTGGCCCTGGTCACGCGGCCACTGTCGCACACAATCCACACTCCAGCACTTATCATTCACACAGATTAAGGGAGCAGAACATCAATCACTACATCAGGGAAACAATGAATAAATGGCCCTACAAGACTGATGGAAAAATCCCTGATGGAGCAAAGTGGCACACAGGGCCATGGCTGAGCAAAGGAGCCTGATTACAATGGTTTACAGCTCGTATAGATGGGAGGCTTGGCTGAAAGAAATGTTTGGACTCTGATCAGCCCAGAAGGGTGGTGTGTATTACTGCTTGATCTCTGATGACTCGAGGCTGTCTTGTGTCGCTGGTAATGCTAATTGGCTATTATTGTATTTATCACACAATGGATTCCTATATAACTGACAATGAATCGATGCTTTAAAATGTATTTAAAACAAAAATACACTATATGTTTTAACAATTATTTATCATAAACATTTATAAATTAACCAAACACTGTGAAATATTAAGATTAATTACTTTGATAGATACAATGAAATGTACAATATACTGAATGTTGGAGTTGATAGTTAAAAATATACACTCCTCTCTAAAAGTATAGGACCAGTGAGGCCGATCCATTTATTTCTGCTGTAATCTGCAAAAAAAAAGGGAGTTTGCCTCATTATTCCAGTACTTTTGGAGGGGACTGTATATCAAAATATTAACCACCTACTGATGCTACTGGGCTGTTGGGCCATTTGAATAAATCATATTTGACGTTAATAAATAAAACTCGGGGTCCAGGAAAGCTTGCATTTGTTGATACTTAATGGGCTGTGACAGTGAATATTTAAGAATTTTTGGTCATGATTGGAGAACATATGAAGCCTTTCACGAATGCATAAAGTCTTATTACTGATGAAAGCTGGACATCTTTATGAAATTTCTGTGAAATCATACTTTATTCTTTTCCCAGTGACTTTGTTACCATCACCTCGGGTTCATGTCTAACCCAATAAGGTGGATCACTCATGGCAGGTTGATGGGGACTGGTGGAATCCCATTTTCTCCAGCACTGCCACAGTTGTGTATTATTATCTGCTTAATTGCTTTCCTTTTTTCATTTCTGCACCACTCCCTTTCTAATCAATTTTTTTTACAAAATGAATGTAGTGAAAGAATAGTCTAGTCTCTATTTGCTTGTAGAGCAATGATACTGCATGGTTGCACATGGGCTTACAAAGACAATATGCTATAGTACCTTTGAGATGCATGTGTGGTGAGGAGGGAGACTTGTGCAGTGAGATTTGTAGTGACTAATTTTAACAAGATGCCATTGGTGTCCCATTTTTAATTCAAGACAAAATAAAAAATGTATATTCAACAATATACTAATAACTGTGTCTTTCCACAAAAGGCTAAAGTAGTTTTGCACTTCGTTGGGTTTCTAATAATTAGCTAAGAGCTACACTGCTTACCTGAGTAGTTTAATTACATTGATCATATGAATATCTTAATTTGTGCACCCACTTTCCACTAACATGGAAATTTGGAGCTGCCACTGGTCGAGTGGATGCCACCCCAGCCACTAAGATGCACAAACCAGTGCATTGTAATGCCTGTTCCAAGCTTGGATAAATAGGATGGTTGCATCAGAAAGGGCATCCAGCATAAAACTATGCCAATACAATAATGTGGATTACGATCAACTGTGGCGACCCCTAATGGGAGAAGCCAACATGATTCTCATATTGATTATATTTAATTTTTTATCTTTATCTAAAACAGTCATGAACAATTTTGTATCTCTGATTTACCTCACTTACATGTCTGTGTTAGTAAACTAGAGCCATCAGAGGTAACTCACACAGGCACAGGGAAAACATGAAAAAAACACACAGATAGGAGTGGGGATCGAACCCAGGACCTTTTTGCTGTAATGTGGCATGGAGCCACCATTCTGCCCATCTTGGTCACCTTGGATAGATCTTATATAGCCTTTTTATA
>JAYDZG010000010.1:12999931-13012655 GCA_034509265.1 Microcambeva bendego
TGCATGTCTTTTGTTTTGGCCAGTGGCTACAGAGTTGGACTTAGGCAGTGCACACTGATCTGAAGCATATGACAATCCTTAGTAATTTACTGGACTGATGTCGGTTTCTAAATGCTGAGCTTATAACAAATTCTAACCAAATCTTTACTAAAACACAAACGTGTGGATAAGCACACACCATTCTGTATTATTCAATACCATTAGTAATGTTTAGTTAAATTGTTGTTTTTCCATTTTACTGTGGTTATGGAACAGGTCCTTCATGGCTGCTCCAACTAAAACTATTTAGCATTTTTAGTGACTGTTGCACCCATTGATCTGGTGTTTTTATGCTGAATGCTTTTAATAGGGCGCGGGACCAACAGCTAAAACCCACTAGCAAGTGCACCTCTAAATGGCTACCCCCTTTTGGACACCTCATTCCCATTGGAGATGGAGATAAGCTAGCACACATCATCACTGTGTTACTGAGCGCAGAGGTTAATTTAAATTCACTACTGGTGAAAGTACACAGATAAAATAATACATTGGTCGTTGGTAAGCTGTGGTAGTTTTTACTATTCCTTGTTGTATAACAATCATAGAGCATTGATTAAGCACTCATAATACACAGCTATTAACTGAGACTAAATTCCTAGCTAAATAAACAATGTGTGTGTTTGCAGTGCTGGACCCATTTGCAGTTTATTCACCCAGTGTACTTGAGCTTGAATTGAGCCAAGTTATTGTTGTGTACATTCCACTTTCAGAGTTCTTACTTGAACGTTCTCTGGAATGAAGAATTGCTTTCAACGTATACATCTACACTTAAAATAAAATGAGCCCTAATATTTGATATCTAAAATTCAATAAAGAAATTAATAAATAACCTGCTTCCCACACACCCTAGGACAGAACAGGTTGGTATAGTGCTGTGAAAAAATATTTGCCCCTTAAAGATTTCTTATGTTTTTGCACATTTGTCAGACTTAAATGTTTCGGATTATCTAACTAATTTGAATATCAGACAAAGATAAACTGACTGAATACATAATGCAGTTGTTCAGTGATAAAATCATTTATTAAGGGAAAAAAACCAACCTCACCTATGTGAAAAAGTAATTGCCCCCAAAACCTAATAACTGGTTGTGCCAGCCTTGGCAACTGCAAATCAAGCATACTAAAGATTGCAGAATTGTTTTAATTCATCCCACAGCATCTCAATCAGATTCAAGTCTGGACTTTGACTAGGCCACTCCAAAACCTTCATTTTTTTTCAGTGATTCAGAGGTTGACTTGCTGGTGTGCTCTTGATCATTGTCCTGCTGCAGAACCCAAGTATGCTTGAGATTAAGGTCCCAAACTGATTGCCGGAATTCTCATTCAGTATTTTTTTGGTGAGCAGAATTCATGGTTCCATCAATTACAGCCAGTCGTCAAGGTTCTGAAGCAGCAAAGCAGCCCCAGACCATCATAATACCGCCACCATTTTTTTCTGAAATGCAGTGTTAGTTTTACAGCAGATGTAACAGGATGCACACCTTCCAAAAAGTTCCACTTTTGTCTCGTCTACAGAATATTTTCCCAAAAGTCTTGAGGATTATCAAGAGGTTTTTTGGCAAATTTGAGATGGGCATGTTTGTTGTTTTTGGTCAGCAGTGATTTCTGTCTTGTAACCTTCCCATGGATACCATTTTGGCCCAGTCTCTTTCTTTATATAGAACCATTTACACTGACCTTAACTGGCCTGCAGTGCTTTAGATGTTGTTCTGTGGTCTTTTGTGACTTCATGGATAAGCCGTTGATGAGCTCTTGGAGTTCCACTGAGTTCCACGTTTCCTCCATTTGTGGATAATAGCTCACACTGTGGGTCACTGAGTACAAAAGCCTTAGAAATGTCTATCTTTGTCTGATATTCAAATTAGTTTGATAATCTGAAACATTTAAGTTTATCAAATGTGCAAAAAATTTCTGTAAGGAGGCAAATACTTTTTTTCACTGCACTGTATATGTAAGAGTGTTTCTAAATTTAACAGAAAACATGATTATTATTGAGGTAGTAATGGCTATTTTGTTTCTAATAAATGACATTTAAATGACACATTGAGGCAGATTTAGAGACAGGATGGGTGTATTAAGGGATGCTTCCTAGATCTACTGCAGTGTAGCTGAAGTAATTGAAATGGCCTTGTTTGTTAAGTGAAATACTTATTTGGGAAAATATAGGTAGTAGTTTTTATGATCAAAAATCACTATCTGTAAAACTACCACCTAAATATAATTATTTTAAACAGTTGTTAAGATGGGTGGACAGTTATCAGAACACTATACGACTATGCGACTGCTACTCTACATTTCTATCAAACAATGAGCCTAAAATAAAACATTTAAAGGAACACAAATTGACCAAACAGATTTGTGTATGATAGCCCACCTTTCTTTCATAACTCTGAGAGCAAAGGGGGCTGCAAATAGTATAATGAAGCTATTAGAATAGCTAAGAATAACATATTTCACCAGCCACAGATAACCATGTAAATCTGGAAAAACAGAAGGTCTTTCAGAATAGCTGGCTAAACAGGAAATAGGACTCCAGCTGTGTGTTGGGTGGTAACAATATGCATAAGGCTGCAGAACACCATGTGCAGATTTGAGCTGGATAGACATATTAGCCCGGTCGTCTATGTGTAATAAACTCATGTAATAAGGTGATGAAAATTCATGATGAGGGCACTTTAACTCAGGAGATATATGACATGAATTAAAAAGAGCCTGATTTTGATGGCCAATTATTTCTTGGGCTTGACAACCTTATAGCGGACAACACATTGTTGGTCACAATGGTTCTATTGATCTTTCAAAAAGATGCACAGCAGTAAGTGAACCCATAATTAGCACCTATAATGACAACCCTCACCCTTCACAACGTGTAAAACAGCTAGCATTACTGTATCCGGATAATCAGAAATTCTCTGATGATTTAAGAATGTCACATCAAGGTTTTCCATTGAATCAAACAACATTGTTTTGGTTTTGTGTAATAAAGATTTCAAGTTCTCTTCAAACCCATAAAAAGTAAATACAGGGAGGAAAATACATGTTAACATTTATAAAACCTTGCACCTACTGTAGATTAATATTACAACAGGGAAGATAATTATGCAAAAAGAGATCCAGGAAGTCCTCATCATGTAGGGCAGGGACTGAAACTAGTGTTGAATGTAAGTGACATTTGATCCCTCAAATAACTTTGCACTGTCATATTGAATGTGGTTACATTGGCTGGGCAGTACTTTGGAAACTTAGCACAGTTCACCATGTCTTCAAGAAATGCAACCTGCAAGTACATTCATAAAAACAAACATCAATTATAATTACATGTATACATCATAGCTTTTCTCAGATGCAGAGAAATATGTGTGCTGAGGTCAGATAAGTCTGCTTGTTCTCTGGAGAAACAGATGTCAAGTTCTCCTTGCCAAAGACTAAAAGGACCATTCAAACTTTTATCTGCAAATGATGCTAATGCCAACATCTGTCAAGTTGTGATTTTAGAAACACATCTGCTGCCATCAAGGTTATGTCCTGTCTTGGGAGGTCCATTGAAATTCTGCTCTTCCTTCAACAGTCTGTTGTCATTGAAATAATTTCTTAATACTTTTTAGTTAAATAAAGCTTCAAGAGGAGCTTTGTTTTTATTGCATTTTGAAAAATATCCCAAATGAGATTTTGAGATTATAAAATAGTATTATTTAGTTATTACAAAAGGGGAATTAGCATTTGTTATTATTTTAATTTTCTTTTTAGTAAGTTTTTTTTTAATTCTGGGCAAGTTTAAAAGAGGCAGAACACACAGTGAAACTTGATGTCCATGATGAATGCCTGTGGGCATCAAATCACAGTGGTTCACTAGCTCTGCCAGCTTAGCAAGGCTTGTGTCAGTCACATGGCTAATGACCACTTCAGTGATGGCTTCCTACCAGCGTAATAAGAAGCACCTGTTAGCAAAGAGCCTAAACTCTGAAAGAGGTGTAATCAACCCCGGGGGACTGATTGAATCTTTCCTCCTGATGGTGGAGATGCGCTCCACTGAAATGGCAGCCTCTACTTCTGACTGTTGGAAATGAATCTGCAAGGATTAGCCTGAGACCCAAAACCGGATAAGCCTTATTGGTATATGATTGGTCTGAGCCTGACCACATTAACCCACTGATTGTTCAAGAGGACATTAATAATGGTTCTAGAGAGAAAAAATTACAGACTTAATCATCCCTCTTCTAGGATACATAGAAGAAATGTGAGGTTTGTGATGCTAATGTTATTTCGGGAAAAGTGCTGCCAAAATAGTGTGGCTCCTCGTCGATTAAGGTTATTGTGCAATTTTATGTCATCTGCAGTACAATGAAGGATGAGATTAAGTTCAATTTAGGCCTGCAGTAGGATTTCCTCACCTCCGTCAGGGCCTAAGCCCCACCATGTCAAGCAGGCCCACTGGGAAATCAGCCATCTCCAGACAGGTCACCACTGGCCCATGTATATATTCATGGGTTTAATCTCACATCATTTCTGCGCTGCAGGGAAAGAAACGTATTTAATTTACACTACCTCCATTTGCTTCTTACAATGCACACTGGTGAGAAATTCATATTTGTGTCTTCCATTGAAGAGATCCATGCAAAATGTATCGGGAAACCAAATCCAGTTTGTGGAATTCAACCTGAAGACTTTAAAGCAGTATGGCCTCTGTGGGAGTCAATTTAAGTGGAAGGCTCCAACTTGTCGTCAGCAGATGTTGAGTGTTATTAAATAGATTAATTATTAAAGCATGCTTGACAGATGAAACGTAGGACCTCAGGCTCAAGAGAGAATGTTTGTTCTTCTGCCATATACTGTAGTCATTTGGGTGTAGGTTGCCAGTTATTAAGCATCTTGTTAAGCTTTTGTGAGTTGTTATATTGGTTGTACAGAGCACATTTGTGCCTGTCTGGAAAATGGGATGAAAAATATGTAATAATTTGATTCGTGAAAACTGATGCTTTGTTAGCAGGTGTTCCATTGCCTTGGCTAACATCAGTGTTTAAAAATTCTGAATTGATTGGTATTTATTCTGCCCTATTTTTTTTACGCTGATTATTTTTATTACATGTCAAGAATTTAAAAACATGAGGTAAACGTCTTTACATATGAAACATTCACACTGTCCAGGTCAAGTTGTCCTCCAAACTTGATTTCTTGATAGAATGGCTACTGTGACACAAGATTAAGCTAAATAAGTCACTGCAGGTTACAAACTGAAATTTAATCTGAAGTCATTTCCTATTTGTTTGTGTATTCAGAATGTTGCTGCTTTAAGTTTAACCATTGAACAAGGCAAATCACTTGATATTCTGTCACAATTGTCAGTTGTCACAAAAACATATGCAAAATGTCTTCACTGCATCAGACCCCCACCCTGCATAAGACGGGACACTGACTATCATTCTCCCCCTCCTAAATGTGTGCATGTTAAATGTAAAACGAATAAGACATGTTCAGATAACACCATTTTTACTGTAAATTTTGATTTGGAGGCATGTTGTGCGTTTTAGCAGCTGGGCCTGCTAGTGTGTAGTCTAGATAAAGTACAGAATAGAGGGAACGTACATTTTTACTTTGCCTGAAATATTTAACTTTCCCAAATCTCCAATCAGATTTTTTTATGTTTTATTTTTAAATCCTAATTTTTATAGACGAATGGGTTCAAATTGCTGAATTTAATGCTTACTCAAGATTTACCCAAAAACTCATTTACCTCATCTGTCCAATAATTAAAGTTTTTGAGTTAATGCTCTTTATTTTTTACTAATTCATTTTTAACGTTGTATTTAAATTGATTGAAATCCCAGATTGTAGCAGTCATTATGTAGAACAACGAGGAAGGGAATGACTATTAAAGCTTCTGTTTATGAATTGATTTGCATTGGTAAATAAAATTCCAGATTCCAGATATTTACCAGATTGTACACGCAGGACAAAACTGTAAAGAAAATACTAGTTCTTAAAAACAGTGCAACATCACTTGCACTAGAACTGAGAACAATTCCCGTAGACAAGCAAATTTGGCAACGAGTCGGAAAGCCACCTGCTCCAAAAGCCATCCCCCAAACGTCTGACCATGAAAATAGGGAACAAATTATTCTGTCCAAGATCTGAGCATTCTGCAGTGCTAAAACGATCAAGAAATGGCCAGACCTTATCTCCCATTAGCCACCAAAGACACGCGGCGGCAGCCACCAGTTACCTGGCCTCCCTGTTGACAGCATTGTCACTAGCAGGTCCCCCCAGCCCTTTGCAGACCCTGGGGAATGGGCCTCAGATGCAGATCACCACGATTAGGCCAGGACAGCCTTCCCATCAGAGTGATTAGCATTCCCCTGCCATGACCTACAGGTGTACCCCAGATTAAGTGAATAAATTCATCGCCCAGAGGATCACTGAGCCTGACCCCCTGCTGCTGTTGCCTGAATGAGAATGTGCACAAAGCTTATAGCCAGAACCCTGATTGTATGCTCACTCTAAAGGACAAACATCGCTGACAGACTGGTGGGGGGATTTTCAAGATGTATTTCCAAAAAATCAAATACGTTATAAAAACATTATACAAAAAAAATAGTTGTACAAGATTGCAAATTCAAATTGCCATTTATGTGGCTATAAACAGCATTGTTTAGATTAACAGACTACCTTCTCGGTATGTTCATTGAAAATTCATTACCATTTAAGGGTAGTTTTATGGATTTTTCTATTTGGAGTTGAGCAGTGGAATTTTCTGCTAGCACATCAGTGCTGAGAGTCATCCATCTATCTATTTATCTATCTGTCTGTCTGTCTGTATCTATATCTGTCTATGTCTGTCTGTCAGTCGGTCGGCCAATCTCTCTCTCTCCATCCAACCACTAGGAAGCACATAGCGGCGCATTGTAGTGCTGATCCCTAGCTGATTGAGGGTTGTGTCAAGAGGGCATCCAGCATAAAAAACATGTCAAATGTCCAAAATGCAGACCACAATCCACTGTGGTGGAGCCAAAAGGATCTCTACTCTCAACTAAATACTACTGTACATTGATTTTTTTTTACATAACATGGTTTAAATAAATATTGATTTAAGGTTAGAATGAATTTAAGTTTTCAACAGAGCTAATTCAGATAAACCTTCATTCAGTCATCCATTCTATGCCATGTTTGTGTTTTATTCCAAACAGCAGTGTTGTAGCTGGTTTTGAGTTACATTGCTTGACTTCTGCTTTCCTATAAGTGGCGGGGATTTGTCCTTGTATCTCACTAACATCAAACTAGTGACAGTCTCTGGCACTGCTTGTTTTTTCCAGTTGTTTGCTGGTGGCTATATGTTAAGCAGAATAAGATTTAAAGAATATATTTTGCAAACTTTATACAAGTTTTGCAAACTTGCAAACAATATCTTATGAACTATGTAAAGTCTACACAACTCTGTGACCAGGTTTTTGAGATGCACAGAAACAAAGACCATCGTTTGAGAACTTTTTTCTTCAATGTGACCTAAAAGTCAATGTGACATAAAATTTAAATTGGAATCTAATTGCTGGTCATTTAAAAAAGGATCTTCTTTTGAAAACATTATTTGTTAATGTGTAGGTGTGCTTTGGGTTAATGTGGCTGGCTGGCTGGATGGATGGCTGGCTGGCTGGCTGGCTGGCTGGCTGGCTGGCTGGCTGGATGGATGGCTGGCTGGACGGACGGACGGACGGACGGACGGACGGACGGACGGACGGACAGACAGACAGACAGATAGATAGATAGATAGATAGATAGATAGATAGATAGATAGATAGATAGAAAAAAAACAATAGTTCCAAGCATCAGCATGTGTTAACATTAGATAATTGTCACAATGTTATAATGTATATTATGTAATTATGATCCGAGATCACATAAAGTTTTAGCCATAACGTGCAGTGCAAGCATTCGGTAAATGTTACAACCAGCTTCCGGGATAGTGATGAAGCGTCGCTCCCGACTCGCTAAACAGTTGGATGTTGACTTTTGTTTTTTTAGTTCACACTGGATTGGCTCTCTAATGGGTTTGTGTTTTACTTCAGTAAGTCTAGAGGTTTAACGAAAAGCGCACCTTCACAACATAATGGTTTATATTCCTAATGGGACAACACATGGCTATAGATTAAATATCATCTGTATATTACAATAACAAGGTAAGCAACTAAGATAAGCAGGGGTTATGATTGTTGCTGTTTGGCTGCTTGGCCATATTTTACATTCATTGCTTATTTATATGCTACATTTCTATTTTGTTTTGTGTACATTATATTGACTTTTGACTTAAATTGGACTCTAGCCCAATGACTTGTGACTTGACGAAGACTCTAGCCTAAAGACTCATGACTTTGATTTCTCTGGTCTCAGTATATACTGTATATACATAATAAGCCTTAGTTTTTCACTTTCATACGAATGTAACAATTGATTTAATACATTAGGCTTGAGCAGTGAGACAATTAAAGCCTCATTTAACCCAGATCATCCTGCATTTGCTTTTTTTAAGTGACCTCCTATTCCCTGTTGGCTGTCTTCTTTGGACAGCAAATTCTCAGTTTCAGACATGTCTGGTCTGCTTTTTCAAATTCACTATTAATTGAGTGATAATAAAGTAGGCTTGCTGAATTTTGTGACGGGAGGTGTATTAGTTTCAATAGACAAGGGTGGATTAGGCTGCGTCTTAGCATCCATGCCGTCTGCACTGGGAGAAAGTGTTTTAGGGCCTCAGATGAACATAAGGACCATTACCATAAAGGTCAGACCGTGTGTTTGTGAGTGTGCACATCTTGCGTAAAGCAGGTTATACCACCTTTGCTGCCTTAAACATGTGACCATCATAACATGAAACTGTTTTTAAAACAAGAAGACAAATTAAAGATAATAATTCAGCATTTATTGCCAGATCACAGTCAGATCATTTTTTATTCTCTGTTTCCTGTGCCTTTGTTCTAATCAAATGATACAGTTGCTCACACACAGCTTTTGAATCCTAAGGACCGTAGGGAGCGGATTTGTCTCTCGCAAGCCCTTTTCTAACGGGGATTAAGGAGATTAGAAACCATAAAATGACCAAGCACAAACTCCCTAAGTAGCTCAGTCTTTCCCAGCTCCCCCCATGCATGGATGGTCCCCAGGCTGGTTTACAAAGTTTCCCTCAAAGGCCCTTCTTACCATGACAAAGGACTGAACAATTCGCTGATCTGCCAGAATAGAAGACAATGAAGTTGAAGCAGTCGCCCCAGCTCATTTTCATCCAAACAAATGGCATTACACTTGGCAATGACATTGTTCTAAAGTTGAACACGGCACTACTCTGTCTTTGTGGTGTCATATTAATTATTTAAATCTTCAGAAAATTTCCAGCTCTCTTCCTTCAAGGATATACCCAGTGCCAGAAGGTCTGGAATCTACATTAGTTTGTTAATTAGATCTGAAATAGGGCTTTGATTTCTATGAAAAAAAAAGACTTCTAGAATGAATTGTTTTCCTTCTAACTTATTTCTCAGTAAGGATTCTTTTTCCGCTCCTCTTGTGTCTCCGACAAACTCCAGTTTAGCAAGTACAATGGTAGGTGAGAGGTCGAGAGTTGCAGTTAAACAGCTTTATCCGGTTAAAGACGAAGGTAATCGCAGCTACCATCTTATCCATTCTTCCTGACAAAAGCAATTTACACAACCAATTACACTGTAAATGAGATAGTGTGTGAGGGTATTTATGCTGCATAGAGGCAGGGGGATAGTAAGAATCATATCAGTCATTAAGATGTTATAATTGCCTCATTGTCAGATATCATCAGTCATCATCAGACACCTCAAAGCAAGAAGGGACTGGGTTTGAGTCCATGACCAGGAGTCCTTTCTATGTGGAGTGCTCTGGATCCACAGTGATCCACAGAGCAGCTTTGAAATGGGCCACTGACAATAAATAATGTACATTATTTCAGTACTTTTTCAATACATTAACATATCAGGTCACTTAATTTGCACTTTTTTGTTTGTATAAATCAGGAAACCACCCTATGCAAGTACGCAATTTTAGACCTATTCTCCAAGAGATGTCACACAGTGCTTCACAGCATGACTAGGACAGAGAATTAACTAAAGAAGTAGGGTATGAAAATCATCAATCAGTGTAGTCCTGTTAAAACAAGGTAACTGCCAATCAGCAGCACTCTGGTGCTTTTCAGATTTGCAGTTTTGCCTATCTATCTGGTCAACTGTTCACTCCAATGATGGCTAGTCAAACTGTGCAGACGGCCAATTTAATGTACCATTATCCACAGCTTAGATGGAGATCAAACTGCAGTGTGGCCTTCTCTATCTCTGTCTATAGTTCTGTCTCTCTATCTCTCCCTCTCTCTTTTGCTTTTTTATAATGCCCTTGTTTATTTGTACCCCTCCTTTAGAAGCCCACGTAAACATTTTAGGGCTGGAATGGGAAATAATTACACAGGGCTTGATGCTGAGCCACTGTTTCCCAGAGTCGGCCCACTCCCAAGGCTCACACTAGCCATTGAGGTTGAATACAAACGATTGAGGGGGATTAGACTACATTTGGTGACCATTGTTTTTTATCTGTAAATGAGTTTTGCCAGTTGGATATGACAAAAATCTGTAATGGGATATTTCTAATTTGTCATATTTAGACATATTTCTAAAATGTCTTGGCCTCAAGTGTAACAGATTTTTTCCTCATTGATACAAACAAAACATCAAACCTGATTAAAACTGGGATCATCAGTAACAATGAAGTAAAACAACCCCAACCCTTCTTTGATTTTGAACATGAGTATTTGCAGACAGCGATGAAAGCATTTGGTTTCAACCAATGTTCCATAGCTAAGTAAGCTAAAACACATATACACACTAGCGAACACTAGGAGGCAGTGAGCATATGTGCCCTGAGAAACCAAGAAAGAAGTGGAGCCAGGTATGGTGCACCTTCTGATCAGATTGTCCAGTGGAGACCAGTAACCAGCCTGAAGGCTCTTTTTCATATTGGATTTCTTGTCTATGAAATTTGGGAATATTTTTAAGCATACTTTAATAGTTGGTCAGGCTACCTACCTTCTCTCTTTCTCACTTACTCACTCTCTCACTCGCTCGCTCTCTCGCTCTCTCGCTCTCTTTCTCTCTAATGACAGTTTTGGCCCCAGGATCTCAAATCTTGGACATTAGCAATTGAAAGGAAACCTTTCATACTGTATATCATTTTAATCCTTCATGTTTAGATGCACCAGATGGCTTATTACCGCTCTTGCTATAGAAAAAAGGAGACAAATGGCCTTGTCGTTTTCAGCAAAAGATCAACAGGAAAATGGCATTCACATAAGGTAAGCTGTGGATAATTGTATATTTGTCTGTATAGTGACTGTTGAACAGCTAACCTCCTCCTATAAATCATAGAACTATTAATAACAGACAGATGCTGGTCCAGATAGATGATGTGCAATTGGATGGAAAAGTTAAGTGGAGGAGGGTGTGTGGTTGATGTTTAAAACAACAATTACTCTTCAATAAAAATGTGACAAAGAATTCCTGGTCAGGTGCCAATTTATCTGAGGGTCACACACACACACACACACACACACAGTTTACTTAAAGCAAAGGCAGCAGGTGGATTGGTGTGAGTGAAAAGTTTGGCTACAAAGCTGTGAAAAAGTAATTTTTGCTTATGTGTTACATTATTTTTCTTTACGTAAATATAAAGAACAATTGGCCCAGTTACATATCTCTGCAGAATTATTTTAATTAGGCTACATTGATTATTTTAAGCACAACTTGTCAGTTTAAAGTCTTTCCACAGCATTTAAATGGGATTCGAGTTTGGACTGACTCAACCACTCAGAAAGCTTCATTTTTTTATTTTAAACCCTGTCATAGATCAAGTTGCTTATTTTGTTTGTCATTAGGCCAAATGTAACAGGACCCTTCCAAATACTTCACCTTTAGCTCATGCACATAATTTTATTCCAAAAGTCTGAAGGGTCATGTAGATATTTTGAGACAATGTGAAAGTCTTTGTAGGAAACTTTTGGTTTATGGCTTGACCTTGTCTGGAGTTGTGTACATTAACATTAGCTGAGTCATGCCGTTCTTTAATTGTTTATCTGTGTTCTTTAAGAATTCTTGGGTGGAGTTCTTCTCATGTGTTGTTTGTGAAATTATAGACCCACTGCTTCAGTTTTCTCCATATTATGATAATGGGTTTTACTGAGGTTTGGTGTCCCAGAGTTCCAGAATCCAGGTTCTATATCATTGGTGTTTAGATTCTACGGGTCTGGCAGCACTCATGCCTGGAGCTAAAGGGCCAATTACTTTTCACACAGGGTCAGCTGTTGCTCAACAGCATTTCTTCCTATGCCTTCCTATTAATATGCCTAAAATAGTTTAATGCAGCTGAAGGTTGCTGGTTCAAACCTCACCACTGCCATGTTGCTGCTGCAAGGCCCTCAACCCTCATTGCTCAGACCTTATAATGTAACTATAACTGTAACTATTAAAAAAATACACATTTTAACTGGCAAATAACAAAGGTAGATGTTACCTGGGATGTTCTTCTGGCCTTTTTTAATTTAATCTTGCTGTGCTTTGCATTCTCTCTCTCTCTCTCTCTCTCTCTCTCTCTCTCTCTCTCTCTCTCTCTCTCACACACACACACACACACACACACA
>JAYDZG010000010.1:13026709-13042710 GCA_034509265.1 Microcambeva bendego
GACTGAGTGGCCCGGGAGCTATTGTGTCTAAGAGAATATGTAGAATATCCTGGCCAATGGGCAACAAAGGCAAATTTAAACTGTTTTAGATGGCAGGAACAGATACATGGGTACATGGTTCTTATTCTACATATTGATTGACAAAGTATTGTATTTACAGTCATGGGAAAAAAATAAGACGCAACTTCAAAACCTTTTCATTTTTAAGTTTTATAATTTTTGGGTGTGTGTTTGACCAAAATGAGCAGTGTTGGGGTTTTTTTTTCTATAAACTAGAATAAGAGTAATAATAGAATAGAAAAATACTACTCATTTTGGTCAAACATAAACAGATATTGTAAATCTGATCATTTTGAGGTGGTCTCTTATTTTTTTCAATGATTGTTTGCTTTGAAATTGCAGCAGCAGTTCTAAGAGCACTGACATGAACAGGATGAACATCAAGTGCAGTTTTCTTGATTAAAATCAATTTGCAGGAGACGTACGACTATTATAAATACTTAACATTTGACCATATAAGTTAGTTTTCATAAACACATATGCAGGACGGAGGGTGTCCCAAAAACTCCCATCCATCATGGACAAGTCAGACCATGGGCCAATCTACATACCAGATTAAGTGAAGTGCCTGTAGGAGACCCACACAGACATAAAAAAAGAACATTTCAAAGGCAGGTAAGTGGAAACTAAATTGCCTGAGGGAACCCACACAGACATAAAAAGTAAAATCCTCTAGTGAGTAACTGGAGGCAAAGATTGCCCATGTTGTTTCCTTACATGTTTCCTTTGGTTGTTTTCACCAAAAATGGGAGTGGGAAGACTTACCTCTTTAAATGCCACAATGTGTGAATGGGTCAGAATTAGTGATAGTGGATGGTATAGTGGATTTATAATTTGAAAAAAAATGAAATTGAGTTGTCTTAAATTGCATTTTCATATTTTCATTGCAAACAGTGAGGGTGGTAGAAATAGTATTGGTCGTGTCTGAGGGAGCTAATAATCAGGATTTTATTCTTCTTGGATTGAAGACACAAGTAATAATGATGTGAAAAAAATCAGTGCATTAGTGGCTCGACTAAAACATTTTGCTGATGGTACAATGCTGGGGAAAAGTGCAGAAAGTTTTTAAAGAACCCTCGTATATATACATACACTCAAATATAAGTGTTTCCACTAATCTTAAAATCAGATCTAAATTATTTCTACACTTTAACATTACTGGTAATTTAGTTAAATGCTGGTGAAACTCACAGGCCTAAAATGATTCACTTATTTCTGGTCTGTTTTGGCAGGCCAGGGTGTTTAAAGTGATGAAAGTCATTTCCCTGGTGCAGATCTGCATGAGGCCTGGCCTCTAGTTAGCTCTTTAAGTGAATCCCCTGTCGCCAGGGATAAAGTGGAAAATGTACTGAGGTCTGTTTAATAGGGATTTCAAGCAAACTGCTTATAAAAATGTCCATTTATCATTCTCAGTGCCTAATTGGTTTCCAGTTCCTGTAACCATGCAGTGCAGTAAATTGAATGTGTCCTTTCTTCTGCAGCTCAAGCATTTTGAATGCTGTAATCAGCTACGTTGGGCTCCAGTTAATGTGGGCAGAGAGGATACGAGCAAAGCCAAAACATGCGGAACACATTCCACCAGTAATTAATGTTCATTAAGATTTAAGGAGGAAGCATATTCAGCTTGTTTTATTTGGCATTCTTGGCTTTGATTGCTGTGCTAGTGCCAGTGAGGTGGCAACAAATCTTAAGATTTATATTTTATCATAAATTAACATTCACCTATTTATCACTAAAACTGTGTGTGTGTGTAACATTTCTGTCTAAAATTGTTCTCTTCCTCTTTATTTTTCATGTTCAGTATTGTGGTTAAGGTACAGGACTAGTAAGAAGGATATCGGTTCAAACCTCACTGCTAAGTTGTCACTGTTGGGCCCTTGAGCAAGGCCTTTAACCCTGAATTGTTCAGACTGTATACTGTACTGTAAGCCGCTCTGAACATCTGTTAAATGATATTAATGTGAATGAGCTGTCTCTTACGTTATTTAGAAAGTATTTGTGAAAAGTGTTTCACTTTTTTAAGTCTTTGAATTATTTATATTTTTATGCTATATACTGTTTATTTAACTCAAATCATTATTGTGTTACTAAATCTTTGTACAAATTTCAATTTTGCCTTTGCTGTTTGTTTCTTCATCTTTTGTTTAAAGGTATGAGGAGATTTTCAAGTTTTCCAAGCAAGTGTTCCTAGGCCAAGGTAAGAAAAGATACAGCAAGTGAGAGACTGTAAAGTGTACGTGTTTATGTAGCTCTACTATAATGAGTGCCGTGTTTAAACACTGACAGGATTTAAAGGGTGACACTCTTTACAACACATGGTATTGAGTCATGTACTAATGGCAGTGCAGTTGTTCCAAAATAAAAAAATGCTAAAGTGAACTGAGTGTTTTGCCATAGCAAAACTCCCAGGGTCCTCCAAATGCCCTGAAAGACTCTGGTGTTAGTGAAAACCACATGAAAACATACCAAGGCACATGCACTACAAACTCATTAGGCAGCACTAGCAGTGGTCATTCATCACAGGCATGTAGGAAGGGCCTTCACACCCTTGGCCAAAGCTGGAGAGGGAAGCAGATGCAGGCCCAGAGGTTAATGAAGGGATAAAGGAGCACCAAAAAGCTCGAGGCACCACTCGCTGATGACGATTCCAGAGGCTGCTGGCCTGCCCCGAGCTACTAGAGCCTGCCACATGTTAGCTCAGATGCATCCTTAGGGAAAAGCAGGAACAGGTTTTGGTCTATTCTGGATGAGAACAATTGGACTGGAGCCATGTACGTATACAGAGTTTTATGCAGATACCTTCTAACAAGAGCTTAAGTATAACTTTGGGATGAAGGGTCACTATTACGTCATAAACGTTCTTTTCAAAACCATTTGGCTTAGCTTAACTTCTTTTGTAAGACCTGGACTAAGTAATGCAGTCTACTAGGTTTTAGCATATATTGCAAATCAGATGGCAGATTAAATATTTTAAAATGCAGGTCAATTAATTCTAATTTAATTACAGTCCTAATTAGGATTGTGTCAGTCCACACAGGAATACCATGGCAAGAATTCACTCTGGAATACAGTACACCATGGCTAGTCATTTGAATTTGTGCATTGTATGACACGTTACAACCATATACAGTATGAAGTAATTAATCCACAGAGAAGCTGACTGCTTAGTATTTGTTAGGAATGTAACATAAAGCCATGCAATATAACTCCCTGAACCGGATCCCAGTAAATCACAAGGCATCACACACTCACCCAGTCACTCACACCTAGAAACATTTGGCTTATTTGCCAATCCACGTACTGGTATGTTTAAGAGGGGGTAGAAAACACTTTTACCTGGAGACTGTAACTAAAAGCCAAAACATCAAACCCAGGACCAAAAGACCTATTACCCAAAAACTTGACTCATTGCATTTCTTGTAAAATAATTAATGTACAAAATCAAATTAAGAGCAAGGCGGAGCAAGAATATACTCCGATGAGGACTCTAGTCCATCACAACCATAAACACTGACCCTTTTATCTACTTCTGCCAACTCACAAAATACAACCCCCTATCACTAAAGGATTAAGAACTTGCAGGTAACCATAGCACCCAAAGGAGACACACACAGACCTGAGGAAAACATGGCAAATACACAGTAGACATTAACCAGTGTGTGGATGTAATTCAGGAACAGCAGGAACAGCACTAGCTACTTTGCTCAATATTAATATTTATTAATTTATCTATTTAATTTTATCCCTTTAGAAACTGCTCTATACAGGTGAATCACACCTAAGAAAAACAAAGATCAAGCCCTGGAGCTATGTGTCACTTACTCTACCTGCTGCACCCCAAATAATAATAAGTTGCTAAATTATCCAGTAATTGCAGCCCACTAAAAGATTTGTAGGGGAAAAGAATGACTAACAGCTAAATGTTTGCTTGTTCTTTGACCTGGCCAGTATTGTTGCTCCACACTTAATTCTAGTTTACAGCCAATGGGTAATCACTTCAGAATTGGGTGTGCATTCCATGCAAGTATGAATCTCAACTAGCTAAGGTCCAAGTCCATTGCAGCGTATACTGAATTCTAATGGTCGTCTAAGAAAGCCTGACAGCAATACTTGACATGGGCATTAAATCATTGCCCCAAGGAATCCTCCATCCTGCACCTCTTGACAGGAATACTGTCATCTCTGCCAGGGCATTTCCTATGCCTCTTGACAACACTGGATCCGAATTAGTCATTGCATTAGATGTAAATTGGTGCTGTTCAAGGATAATAATGAGCACCAAGATACATGTCGGTGTTGCTGACATGACGGCATTTTGATACTGTCTCCCACCAGTTTATTATGTCTAATGGTATTCAAGCCACGGCTGGCCAGAAAGTTTATTTTCAGGTCATGCTCTTGTATTTTTCTGTTTGTTTGGACACTTCTCAGCACAAAGTGTCCAGAGCGGAGCTCCAACAGAGGGTCAGTCTAGCGCTGTTTACCCAAAAGTATGTCTGATGTCTGACGGCTTCTCTCCTGACATGATCTGGCATTAAGTTTGACTTACCAACAAGTCGAACTGCATGGACAGCTCCAACTAAGTATAGTGTAAAACAAAACCTGGCTACAAATGTAGGTGCTTTATTATTAATCATGTTTAGGATCAATATCTTGTTATACTGACATTATATTGTGTGTGGATCATCCTGGATGGAAATGTCATGTAGATTATGTTGATCTTTGGAACAGATGTGCGTAAATTCACATGTATAATTTGATGCTAGTTGGTTGACTATTTAATGTTGTCTGTCTGTCATACAGTTGTGACATAAAACTGTATTAAATGATCAGTGCGAGTTGACCTTTTCTTTTATCCACCTCAGAACTGTGATTCACTGTAGACTTCTGATCACTGAAAGTTAAAAGCCACCGGCAACTTCTGTTAGTGGTGTACACGACAGGGAAAGGTGACCAAAGGAAATGTTCTGTTGAACTCCTCCTGCTAAATCAAAGATTCAGTGCTACTTTAGAGCTCTATTGCCTTATTGAGTGAGACTCTCTTGAGTTCTAAGCTGTGCTACAGGAAAGTCATGGTGCCCCCGTGGAAAAGCAGCTCACCAGGGTGGAACTGAAAAAGAGGGCTGATGAGTTCCTGGGAGCAGACAGAGCTTAGAACAAGCCCCATGTCAAATTCCCAAATGGGAAAAAAATGTGTCCAATGGTGAACAAAGGCAAGTCGCTCTCTTTCAGGTCTGACTAAGTTGTCCTATCACATGCCTGAGTTAATTTTGGGCAACAGGGTAAGAATATGGCAGTTCTGTCAGGTCTGCATAGAAGCTGTACATTTAGATTCTGAAAGCGTTTTTTAGCACGCTAATGCATGAACACATTTTTTTCTTACAAGGTTTCTTGCTGCCTAAATTTTTTTGTGTTAAATAAAGTTGTTCTTGTCCTTGTACAAAATATTGTTTTTAATTACTAATTTATGTTAAGTAATTAAGTAATTATGCTTGTTCAGCATTTTTGTCCAAACTACTAAAACTACATAAAACCTGGTGAATTCAATAATTAAATATACATGTCAATTAATTCTAACACATACTTAGAAACTAAATGGCAGTTGTAGCCTAGTGGTTAGAGTACTGGGAAGCCGAAGGTTGCTGGTTCAAACCTTACCACCACCAGGTTGCCACTGTTGGGCCCTTGAGCAATGCACTTAACCCTTATGCCAGCTCAGCATTTATGACTAAACTAACAAAACTACAAACTAAAAAACAAAACTAAAAAATGCAAACCAATCAGTATATATATCAGTATCGGCAACCTAATGAGGAGCAGTTTGTTTTTAAGTTCTTTGGTTGGTGAAGGTGAATATCAAGTCTGCACTTAAGAACTTCTTATAAACATTTAATGATGTTTATATCTAGTGATTGGGTTTGCCATGCAAGGCTGTTGAGTATCTTGGTGTTAAAAAACACTCAAATAATTAAGCAGAACAAATTGGAGAAAATAACAAACTGAAACACAAGATCAGAAAAGTCTTTGCATCATAAAGTGCTCAAAAATTGCTTGAATATTGCATCATGTTAGTCAGTTTGATGATGATGTAAAGCTGTCATTAGATAGACATATAGTGGTTTTTAACCAAATGCGGTTCAGACTACGAAATTTGAGATTTTGCGCCATTTATTAAGCATAATTCTGTTCAGATGAAGAAAATATGGTTAATATTGACTTACTTGACCATGTATACCTTATTATTTCTCAGAGTTCTGGCACTCGTTATAAGTTATGTTTCATTGCTAATTGTTATTTCATACAAAAAATGATTTTTAACTTTTAAAGTCTAGGTGTAGTCAAGCTTTGGAAGTAAAATGTAAATATGTAAACATTTTAAAGTTTAATTTGTGTCTATTTAGTAGCTATTCAATAAACTGCCAAATTACAAATTGATAGTTAGCTTTAATTTGCAGCATCTCTTCCAGTTTGCTCATTTTGATTGTCCATATTTGACGTACACTGCCACGTCCTTTAAATCACAGAACAAATATAAGTGGATAAATGTGGATTTGACTACATCAAGTGTCAGCCGTGCAGACGTAAATTGACTTTAAAATAATATTTTTGATTGATAGATTGTTGCTGTTGGTATTTTGTTGAAGACCCTATAACTTATTCAAGAAGAATGTATTACATTATAACTTTTATGAATGAATGTATTTATTTAGAAGTAATGAGGATGAGTAATTATTATTAATATTATTATTATGTATTATTAATTGTTTACGTAGTTACCTTTATTCTAGGAATAGAAAATTGTTGCACATTGACAAGAGAGAAACGCACATCACACCTCAGCACATAAACTAATCTGAACTGACTTGTCTTTCGATGCATGTAGAATGTGCATTATTGAAAGAGACGTCTTTTATTCTCTGGCCCTTAGAGCAGATTTCCTTGACCATATACTCCAATCTTTGTTTTACTAGAGCAGGAGAGTTAAGCTGTTAAATAAATAAAACTATCAGCCAAATCGATTGATGAAGAATTGAAGTTCACTCTTTTTTTTCTAAAAAGTTTGCTTCTTTTCTTCCGAGATTACTTGAATACCCAATCTCTGTTATGATTTATACAGAGTGTTATGACATGCATGATTTATAATCTTGGTGTGAATGCAACTTGCTATGCCTCTTTTTCTTTCTCGTAAGTTTGTGCTGGCCAAAAGTATGGCTCACTTTTATCATTAGAGGTGACTTATTGACTGATATTCATGTGTCATTGTTTTATATTGTGCGAGCAGAGTTCAACATACTACGCCTGCAACACTGAGTGATACCACATGACACCACTAATACAAAGTGTGCTTGTTCTCCTGACTCTGACGGCAAAAGACAGGTCAACCTCGCTAAAAATATTCAGAGGAAAAGGAAGCCAGGTGTGCTATGCCTTGCTTAAGCCAAGTTCATTTGTAGTCTCAGTGGGTTCCTGATGCAGCATCTTTCACCTCAAGCAACATCTGGAACAGAGCCTGGGCACAGGGCAGGTGTGTATGACAGCACACGAGAGTGGCAGATATTGCTAAGTCTACGCTGTGGAAAGGCCTGTGTTTGTGGAAAAATTGCTGGGTATGAATCCTGTTCTGTGCTCCAGTTAGCATTCCTGATAAGCACAATATGCTGATACAAGAGAATTCTGACAAGCTGCTTCCTCCTGTGCTTTAATTAGCATACTGCTTTTACCGTGAGCCGATTAAATGAAACAGAGAAAAAAGGGGGGGATTTGAAAGTGAATTTTAAATTTCCGGTCAAAGCGCTGTTGCCCAAGAATGGGCACATAGAGTAGAGTGTGCAGTGATTTTCTAGTGCCCTACTCTACCCCCTCTAGCTTGAACCTTCTCTCCTTACACAAAGCATGAATGATCAAAAGAGGTGAACGGCAGCCAACCATTATGCCAATGACACTTTGAGTAAGAGTCCGGAGAAGAAAATGACATGACAGCCATTAGTGTTTGAAAGTGGGACTTTAAAGAGTGGCTGAAGGATGAGTGTCAAGAGAGAATCAAACGAAAAAAGTTAAATCTTTATAACATCTGCCTTACTTGAATATAAAAGTTTGGCACAAACTAGCTCCTATTCAACACCAAAAACATAAAGATGAGCATCTTCATAAAGAACAAAAGATTTGGAGAAGTTGAAACATGAAAGCTAATAAGATTTCCACACTCCATTGTACAGGTGGCTGATCATTAGTAGCGGGCTTATATTTTAAGCATAGAAACAGATACAAAGAACTTTTACACTATGCAAATATTAACTCTTGGGATGTGTCTGGCCAATACATGAAATCATAACACACTACATGTGAAGTTTACAAAAACAGTAATAACTGTCATCCTGCTTGGAATTGCTAGGTTGTTAACCGAAGTAGGGGGGAAATCATGGATGTTTACATTTAATCATCAGTTAAAATATCAGTTTAGAAGAAATGGCAAAGGTCTTTGCTTTCTGAAGTGCTATTTACATGGTTTCTAACACTCCTCCCCAGTGGAATCCTCCATCATACCAGTAAATCTGACTGATCAGCTGGGTTTTGCTGGCTCAGACCATGCAGCTTGTCTATCTTTGGCAGTACTGTGGAAAGAAATGTGTCTAATGTGTCTCCCTGTCACATAATCAACAATTTTAGAGCGTAAATCTTTGATCTAGGAGAAAATTTTCTGACGGGATCACCCCCTCTCTTGGCTGAAGCCTTCTGATCTCCCTCCAATTATGGATGTCAAATGAGTGTGTTTACAGGCTGATTAGATGACTACTGCAGCGGCAGTTCCCCTCCTTTCTGCTGAGGGCCCTGCTGTGTCCTGCAGCACCAAGGCACGGGCATTAACACACCCATCCAAAGCCACACAGGCCTCTGTATTTCTACACACAAACACACACACACACAAACGTATACACTGAACGCTACACAGCTGGGACAGTTTCGAGCCACATCTGAGCCAGTTGTATTGCAGCCAAACACTGGAGGTCTTCTGGGACTCCCATCTGGTATGGCAGGACAGGTTCAGGGGCCTGGCTGACAGAAAGAGAGAGAGACTGCAAACCTGCCCACATTACAGGGCTCGAGAAATCTTTTATTTATCGGCCAGCTCAGATCACATTTGCAGTAGTTAGTTAATATGCAGATCATGCTTGGGCACTTCAGATACAAGTGTGGAGCAATGCTGGCTGCAGTGGGGGGGTTGTTTAAAAAGGCTTCCTGCTAAGAGCTCAAGGGTGGAGGAAGTGACCATCTAGCTGTAAAGATCTGCAGCTCTCAACCTCCAATATTTTTATATTCAAAAGCCTAAGAACTCTGGTTGATACATTTGAGATTTAAAAAAGCAAACAGTATTAATCTTTAAAAAATGTTTCTTGCATCATCTTTGATTTCCAAGTGAATGTGCTGTGGAATTAAATTTAATACAAATGTATCAGAACAGTAATACTTTTTTTTTTACTTATTTGTAATTTCAAACTTCCATTCAATAACTCACATGTTCATTTATTGATTAATTTTCAATAACCACATAAATCAGTAACACTTGGTAAGGATATACAACCCCAAATCAGTAAAAGATTAGGACAGTATGGAAACGCAAAACAGTGTCTGTTGTACATTTAACTTTTATTCCATTGCAGACTGAATGATATTTTTGAGACGGTCAGATTTTCAACTTCATTTAATTGATTAATAAATATCTATTCCAACATTTCAGGCCTGAAACACATTCCAAAGACTTTAAATATTTTTCGACCGTGTGATGGTACAACCTAGATGGCTCAGACAATGACATAAGGATTATTTTTGCTTATAATAAAGGCTTACAAGCATTTTTGCATGCATCTCTGTATTGACAAAGGGTTGCCAGAGTACCATCTTGGTCATATGGTTATGCCAGCTATTGTTGAATGGCAGTTCTTGATGCGGTTCCATATGAAGAAGGCAAAGATCACATGTATCCAGCTTAGGTGTGTGCCCTTGACCCTTATGCACTGATATTCCTTCTAGTTCTTGAATCAAAGCTACAAGCTTGGCACAACTAATTTTTGGGCAGTTTCCCCAATTTTCTTTGGAGAACCTCTCAGGGTCCATCAGGTCGGATGGGGGAGCATTGGTGTAGAACTATTTTCAGATCTCCCCAGATATGTTCAATGAAGCAATTCAAACAATTTTTTTAACTTTGTCATTATGGGGTATTGTGTTTAAGATATGAATTTAATCAATTTGGGAATAAAGCTGTAACATAACAAAATGTGGAAAAAGTGAAGCATTGTGAATAATTTCCAGATGCAGGATAATAGTCTATCACAGCTCACTCGTTCACACACTCATGCATTCATTTACTCTCACTCACACTATTTGCCCATGAAGAGCTTCTCTCTTATTGCTAACACACGCTTCAGCTAAGACACTAGTACCTAAGGAGACTTTATTAATTTCTCCAATTAATCTGACTGCATGTCTTTAGAGCACCTGGAGAAAAATGACACAGACACTGGGAGAACATGCAAACTCTACAAAGAAAAGACCTGTACCGCTCCAAGGAATCAAACCAGGACCGTTTTTCAGTGAAGCAACAGTGCTACCCACTAAACCACTATGCCACTTGAGGGCAAATTAAGTATAATAATAATTATATTAGACTACCAGTGAACGGCCTATTCTGCTTGCCCATGATCATGAAGATTCACTTTAGAATATCTTAGGGGTTTCTGCATTGAGCCCAGTGGTTCCTAGTAAAACGAAATGGATGATAAAATGAATACATTAAAAATCAAGACATTATTAAATAAATATATATGGTATATATATATTTTTTTTAAATAGGTTTACCGTGGCGCTATTTGGGCTATGACAGACAGAAACGGTGGACACACATGCACAGAAGAAGCTCCAGAAATGTATTTAAACAAAACTGCTAATCTAAAGCTTGAATCAAAGACGAGACAAATATACAAACATAAGGCATCTAGGCTAAGCTAAATACCAATCTAAATACAAGAACTAATCCCAATGTTAATGCTGACTGAGACTTATCAGGTAAGGCTAAAGTTAAACTGAATAACAGGCTAAACAGACTAAAACGACTAAGGTTAAACACAAAGGAACAAAGATCGAACTAAACAATACTAAGACAAGGACAGACAGACAGAATCAAAAGTATAAATTTACAAACCGAACTGGCAAAATAACAGACCAAACAGAGTTTTCCCAAAGAGCAGACAGACAAAGTCACATTAATAACCCCCAGTAAGGATTCCCTATCTCTTAAATAGGGGCAGCTGATGCAGATTAGCAGAGGGCGGCAGTGTTGGGGTGTTGGTTGAGTGCTGAGTGCTCCCAGAAATGGGGTTTAGCACTTATGAGCAGATAGGGCTGCGTTTATGCTATTTACAAAAAAAGAATCCATTTACCTAAAATGTCAATAGGTGTGAATCCTTTCAACTGCTTCTGTTATAGATTTGGCATGTTTTTTATGCCAGCTTCCCTTCCTGACACAACCTTCCTACTGTATTTATCTGGGCTTGGGACTGGCACTGCAATGCACTGGTTTATTCCAGGGAGTTCCACTGCTCCTGGGCGCATTTTCTTAAAATGTAGATAACTGCATAAATGAATTATTGCAAATTATGATGATATCAGATGCACAAAATATTAAAATGATTTGCCAGAGATTTGCCTATTTATTGCTTGGCAAGGACATAAGCCATCAATAACTGTTAGCTCCTGCTTTTTGTACTGTCAAGAACATAGCATAAGATATTCTCTGCCCCAGGATACCTTCGTCTAAGCTCATTTCCATTACATGACATTTAACATAAAGGTCCTCAACCCTGACATGTTCCGTGCTATATAATGCATGCTCAGCAGATAGTGACAATCAACCAGGACTCAGCAGAGCTATGTCTTATCACCCAGAAGCCAAACAATGACTGTATACCAGAAAACATTACTACACCAAAAACATATATACACCCAGCAATACACACATGTAACGGTTACGACAAACCATTGAGAGGCCACGGGGGATTCAGTAAGAAGTAAAATGATAGTGTTGCTTTTTGGCATTCACTAAGAACAGACAAGCCAGCAGCAGATCACTGCTCAGAGCAGAAAATCTCAGTAATTATTAACAAGCTTGCTCTGGATGTTCAACAGCTCCCTGATCTCTTTAGAAGGCTCAAAACAGCCCTCTGGAGCATTGCTTTTCTCTATGTCCAAGGCTCGTTCTTACTACTTGCTTCCCCACAAATCTCTTGCCACTAAATGGATCGTGGGGATCCGATTTGTGACCTGGCATAGTCCCTATTTGCTGCTTTTTCTCTGGTCCTTTCACGTCTTGATACCCACTATTCAAGCTTTGTGGTTAAATTATGTATTAAGGTCAATGTCAAAACATGGAAGATATGTAATCTACGGGGAGTTTCTTTTTATTCATTATTACAGTGAAGGCTGAGCACAACTGTCAGAATTTTGAGGATGTGCGCAGCATGGAGGTTTGCTGCTCAGCAGGACTCCTTAAAGCCCTCGCTTCCTCTCCCTTTCTCAGGATGGACCGCTTGATAGATTTACCTAGCTAACCTGTCTCACTTAAAAATTTCTTTCTGCTTTGCTTCAATCTGAGAGTTGTCAAGTGTAAGATAATCTCATAGATCTAAAGTGGAAGGTGTGCACCTGAGACACAGAGGAGATTCACGGGCAGTTTGGGATGTGTTAGCAGGGGACTCGTGTCATGGCTCAAGACAGGTCTCTCTTTGGATTTGAGAAGGAGTGTGTCCTTCATGTTCCATTCCTACAGATGCCGGATATCTGACTCCACTTAGGTAAATAAATAAGCACAGAACTAGTAGAATAGTAAGACAAATAAGTAGATTTTAAGTAGAAGTACATCTAAATGTGCATCACACATGCTGTATGCAGAGCTTTAAAATTATGTAGCTCCAACCACACCTTTATTTTGTAAGTTGGTGTGGTAGTAAGACCAGGTTCAAATCTTGGGTTGAACTCACAAATACAAATTTAGCATGACAATACATAAACCGAACTATTTAGAAGGCATATATCAGTCCCAATCCCCTGCTCAATTAAATAGGATTGTTGCATCTGGGTGAACATCAGGTGTAAAAACAGCAGTTAAATGGTTTTATCATTCTTTTAAAAAATTTATTTTCTTAGCAAAACAATAAAATTATCTTTCTTGTTTATCAGTTCGAGTGTTCAAGTATTCTGCATGAAACCCTAAGTGCCAAAACCCCCACTCGAGTACTAATACCTGTAGCTCATAACACACCTGCTTACCCATCTACAAAGGCTTTAACTTTCAGCATTACATTTTCCTTTGTACTTTGTCTATGGGGTTTTCTTCTTTTAATGTTTGCAATTCATTGCACACACTATAGAGAAATTTTCTTTGATATTGTTTCCAGAAATGTTTTAACTCTGCTACATTTGATGGTTTTCAAGCAATTGTCTAGGGGATCACATGTTTTTTGGCAATTTAAAGGCCTTAGTATTTTTACAGTACAGTGCCACTGTAAAAAATAGTAGTTCCTTGAAGAACCTTGTAGATTTCTCCAAGAACTTAAATGTTTCTCAGTGCTCACAGGGGTGCCTAGAAGAACTTTTGGGATTCGTCGGTATAAAATCTGGTTCCTCAAAGCACCTTAAGAGGTTCCTCCACCGTCTCTTCAAAAGTTCCTGATGGATCTTCACTTTTAACAATGTGTTTTAGACTGCTACTCTCCCAAGGATGCCATTTTTGCCAAAATTCTTTCTTATTGTGGAGTAAACAAGTTAAACTCATCATTTGTGATGAATGTAACCAGTGTATGTGTAAAACATGACGTTAAAATCCAAATAAATAAATAACAGGTAGGGCTAAAGAGCATTTTTTCATTAATTAATTAAATCCTAATTTTAAAAAGCATTTGCATTTTGGGTTATTTTTGTGGAATATTAATTGTGGTTTGATCATCAGAAACATGAGTAAGGTGCATGGTAACACCCTGGACAGGGCGCCAGTCCATCACAGGTACCCACAGGACAATTCAGTGTCTCCAATCAACCTGGTAGCATGTCTTTGGACTGTGAGAGGAAACCCATGTGGACATGAAGAGAACATGCAAACTCCGCACAGAAAGGACCTTGATCGCCCCACCCCGGGATCGAACCCAGGACATTCTTGCTGTGAGGGGACAGTGCTACTGACAAAGCCACCGTGCCGCCCTATTTCCAGTGTATATTCTGAAATTTGTATCCTCTTTTAGTACATTACTAGATCATATTTAGCAGCCTGAACAGACATGTTTTACTGCCAAAAATATTTACAGAATTATTCACAAAGTTCTTCCAGTTAACTTGGGCAGTGAGGCCCTGACACAGACAACTTTTGAGATAAAAATCAGGACGTTAGGGCATCAATTTAATTCATTTTAAACCTCTCCACTTGGATAAGTGTGCTTAAACATGCTTCCCATTTTTACATTTCTAGCAGAGTGCAGCATGTGCTCATCCAATACCTTATTTGTCCTGTATATACCATTCAATTTTCATTCATGAAAAGCATCTGCATGACAAGATGTATCATCAAATAAAAAGCTTTACTGTTTCACTTGATTTTTGTGATGAATAAAACTGATTGGTAAAAATGGCACTTAATCACTAAATACTTTTCGAATCCAACGTACATATTCAGATTCCCAGTTGCCTTGGACCTGCAGCCACTCGCAAACTCCCTGTGCTGCCTGCTTGGCTAAGAGGTCTTCATAAATTGAAGCCAGCTTTTGTCGGATGAGCATAATTATTTTCTGATTAGATAAATTCAGTTATTCTTAGGTCCTTTCCAGAGCCGCTGGCATGCCTGGGAGAAGCTCGCTCAGTCATGCTAACAATTACACAATTAGCTGAGCAGTACAAGGCAGGCTGGAAGATTCCATTTTTGTTAACAATCCAGCCTTCCACAAACCACCCCCACCACACACACATACGTAAAACACAGACATACACACCACAATAATTATCATTTATAGGATTCTTTGGTTCTGTGCTGGTGATGGGGGCTGGAAAAGAGAGTATTCGCTCTGATTTTATCCCACCCACTACCCCCTCATTATTTCTCCTACTTTGTGAAAACCCATAAACATCACAATAAGTGAAACAATAAACAACTGAACAGAGCAACCGTCATTTCCATTAGCAGGCAGAGTATTTTAATTCAGAAAACTGGAGATTGGAAATTTCTTTGTAGTTTTTGTAGATTGCCTGTCCACAGCAATAGGCTTCCCAATTGATCAAATGCAACAAGATGTTTTTCAGTAGAGCTCATTATGCTGAATGGCTTTATGTGATGACTTATTGAGAACTACATGATGGGTCTGATTACCAATGTAATAGTGAAAGCAGCTGTTTACCAACTGGTCTCATCTATAGCCATTGTACTTACAGTAGACTGTAACAATAAAATTCCTCTAACAATCATTAATCCCAAATGAGAGCTGATTATACAGTTTTATTCTCTTGATTGTGGCTTGTAATGCATACACAAAGTGCTTTAATACAGTCATTCCAAGGGCATTTTGCAGAATCTTCATTACCACAAGTGAACTACTGGCTCATTTACTGACATCATAAATAATGCAGGACATTTTTGATAACCCCCAAAGCCAAGGCAAATGCCGCAACCACATTTGTTTAATTTCTAACATTTGGCCCTTATACACTCAAGTATTATTTAATCAGCTGCAACAGTCATACAAATACATTTTCGTGTTTACATATACTGACTTTATTACATATGTTGTCCTTGCCCTGAATACCCCAGACCATTCTTATCTCATCTCTGCAGTGTCACTATCATAAACATGTCATTTGAGTGTATGTTGGATTAGTGTGGAAGCTTTAGGTACATCAATATTGTTGGG
>JAYDZG010000010.1:13155043-13169414 GCA_034509265.1 Microcambeva bendego
TGGTGGCTAGCTAAAACACAAACAAGTGGTTTCAGTTCGTATATAATGTATTTGCACGCGTTATTTTGCAAAACGGACTGGATGTGTCATCTTATATACATCACGAGAACTATGTATTTGTGTTGTTAATAACTGGATAATAACATTAACTTCGCTAAAAGGCCCGACGGTGCTGCTGTGGTTGCGTCCCAAACCGCATAGTACACACTAAAAAGTCTGTCAAAATAGTAAAGACTCTGACGGTATTATGTACTACGGTTCACAAATAGCGTGCTGATTGGGACACGGCCGGCGTTTTAAAAACCTATAGCTCGTCGTGATTGGAGTGCAGGTAGATGTGCACAAGTTTGTTATTTTATGTTTAAAATGTATTTTTCATGTTCGCAAACCAAACGAAATGGCGTATGCATGCTTATCATAAGTACTTTGTACATTAGTTTGCTAGCGCTGTCTAGCAGGCAGGGTGCTAACAGGACACTCCTTCGTGTATGATGAGGAAACTAGGCCGAAGCTGTAGGCCCAGAGCAGGGCAGTTCCTATTTATTATCGTTAGATCATTCTCCGTGGTCTAAGCTGTTTGAATATTCCATCACTAGATTCAGTTTTGATAAATATGTCTGCCTGCCGACGGCAATGAAACTGACATTTGACAGTCTTTTTAAAATTCTTTCAGTTATTTGGCTTGGTGAAACAGCCAGTCATCTTCTATCAAGCTAGCTAGACGGCATGCAGCAACGAATTTGATATACTTGTCATTAAGTCTGATATGTTGCTGTCTGGAAAACTGACATCGTTGTGCATTTAGCTCCACGATCTTTGTTTTATTCTTCTTTAAAATCTCCGCATTTTTCTGTAAATTTGGAGTTGGGCGCTTTAAAACGTTCGTACCCGGGTACGGACTAAATGTATTTAGCAGATAAAACACATTAACATGCATGATCCTTAAAGCGTAACAATTAAAGTCAGCTTTTGAAACTCATGTCTTATTATTTCTCTGTCAGAAGTTTGCTGGGTGTTATATTTTCACAATTATCGTGACGTTTTTATCCAAAGCGACTCACAATCATTTATTTACCTTTACAATCCAAGCCATTAAGGATCAGGGCAACGCGAGGCTTTAACCAGGGACCTTCCCTAAACTCACCCAGTACCCAAACCACTGACCTACAACTGTTTTTAAATGGGGGAATCTTATCTTACTAGTAGTATGTCCCAAAGACTATTCCAGGCTACAATGCTGTATCGGTATGTCTCATCTCCAGTCCAGTATACTGATGTGTTTTATGCTGGATTTGTGCCATCTCCAGTCCAGTATACTGATGTTTTATGCTGGATTTGTGCCATTTCCAGTCCAGTATACTGATGTTTTATGCTGGATTTGTGCCATTTGCAGTCCAGTATACTGATGTTTTATGCTGGATTTGTGCCATTTCCAGTCCAGTGTACTGATGTTTTATGCTGGATTTGTGCCATTTCCAGTCAAGTATACTGATGTGTTATATGCTGGATTTGTGCCATATGTTGTTATACAATGTATATCAACAGAGGTATTCAAACTGTGTTCAGGCAAATAGTTTATTTTGTTTCTTACTGTTTAATATCAGCTTGTTTGTGGTAAGAATGAGGCAAATTAGCTGGTCATCGATATGAATTGGTCATTTGGCACAATTATGTTTTTCATGCTGCTAAAAATAAAACATAGGATGAAACTACTATATTTACTATAGTATTTGCTATTTTTATAATTTCTTCCAGATTTTTCCAAACTTTGAGCCATCATTTATATTTTATATATTGTTAATCTTCACATTTTAGAGCAGTACAGTGTCTACAATAACGTTAGAACATAAAGTTAAAGTGCTTTGGGAAAAAAAAGTAATATTGTGTATGACTTCCATGAGCTTGGAGGACTGCATCCATACATCTTGGCAATGACTCAAATTACTTGATGATGAAGCCATCTGGATTTTTTGGTTTTTTCTTCCAAACCTCCTCTTTCAACTTGCCCCAGACATGCTGAATAATGTTAATGTCTGGTGACTGGGCTGGTCAGTCCTGGAGCACCTTGAGAAGGAGTGCCATCCTGCTGCAGGATTTGCCCTTTCTTGTGGTTTGGAATGTAACGGGCAGCAAGAATGTATGGATACTTCAGGTTTTGATGTAGCCATCCCCTTTTCAGAGCTCTCGGACACCTCCATATTGGATGCAAACCCAAAACGAGTTTGCTGTGTTTGTGGTGATGCAGTTCAATGAATGATTCATCAGAAAAATCAACTTTCTGGAGACCAGTTCTCATGTAGCTCTGCTGCAGATGAAAAAGGGCTGACCCTGGACTGTCAAAGCAACAAACGGTTCTCTTGAACAGTTGTCTTAAACTGTCTGCCTGACCTAGGCTCATCATGAACATCACTAATTTCTTGAAATCTCTTTCTTATCCTCTCCACTTGGTGTTCGGACACATTAAAGATGTCTGCCACCTCAGCAGCAGACTTTGTCTTCACGGTCTTTAAAGCAGTTTGGTTTGTGGTTGAATCTTTGGTATGTGGTCTGAGGTCAGGATGCACTTCACGTGTAAATCTGGTGTGCTGGGGTTCTTTTTATACACACACCTGGGAATGTGTTTACTACATTATTTGTCTCGGGTCAAGTTCTAATCTGTGATTAGTTGAATGAACATTACATTTTCAGCATTTAGCAGATGCTTTTATCTTACATTGTACAGTTGAGGGTTAAGGTTGAGGGTTAAGGTCCTCCGGGTTACTAGTCCAGTACTATAAACACTAGATACGTCTGTCCCACGACAAGACTTTTTGAGTTTCATTTTGCCATTCATTTGCCTTTGCCATTCAAGTGAACCATTTATTGTAACGATTGATTCCAAATGAAGTTTTACCATTTAAGTTACGATGTCCCTATGCGACAAGACTTCAGTCAGGCACTGTATTCAAATCATGTTAGCTGGAAACAAACCATAAATGCATAAACATATGCTGTGTTTAATACACATAGTACTACGCCTGCTTTACTATGTGTGCTGGCATGGTTACATATTTAGGAAAAAACAATCACGGGCTACTAACGTATGCCGATGTTCAGATTTCAGCACAACACCAGATTTCTCTCTAATTTGTGTGTCTGTGTCGTATCTGCAGAGCCTTTTAATGTTAATCAACTGTCAGCGACAGTGTTTAGTAGTTATCGGTTTCATGGTTTTTAGGTAAACACTAAACAGAATATACATAGGTTGCAATGAAATCACATTACAGCATTAATCTAATGATTCATTTATACTATGATGTAAACCATACAGCTTTATATTTCTGGTTATCAGCTTCCATTATTTTATATGAACATGTTTATTAGATTAGATGCACTCTCTGTGTCAAAATTGGTCACTGATTGTTTTCCTTGATGCAAAGCTGTGTTATTGTAGATGTATGATAAAGTAAATGTACTTGTTCTAATAGTTATTAAATTATATTATTTGAAATTTGACTTCCAGTATCCATAAAGCCTTCATCTGGTGACCAGCCAGAAGACTGGATCACATTTATCTGCAGGGTGCACATAGAGGCAGGAGCATTTCATTTTGCCATCCATCTTTATGACGGTCCAGTTACTTCTCTTACATTTCAGATTGTGAACTTGCTTTGTCATCGTTGCTAAGTTTTTATCGTCAAATGAATATAAGCCAGTGTTAAAGCTTTCAGTCTAATATTATCACTAATCTACAATACTGAGGTCGCATGCCATGACCAGCCTAACTTTTTATACATATTTACTCGAGTACTAGTCGTATTTTGCTGACCAAAGGACATTAATGCTTTCTGTTATGGTTAGCAAACTCATTGTGACACTGGGGCAGCTGGGTGGATCAGATTTGAGAAAAGGGGGTTTTGGTAGTTTGAAAGAATACACCTTCTGACATGGTATTTAGTAATATGCAGTAGAACATGTGACCTGCGCAGCATTAAACATTAAAATCATACACTGAATACAAAGACAGTGTATCCTGCAGTACTTTCAGGGATTTTTCTAAATTAAAAACCAACACAAGTCTGTTTTTGGCTTATTGATTTGTTGGCTATGTGTAAGACGTTCAGAGCTAGCAATGTGTGTTGAGCATATTAAATAGGGATGTTCGTGCCTTTATTAAGTAAATGCTTACAAAAAACATAAATGCTTCCTCTAGTCTAGGGTCGACAGCCTGTGGCTCTTCAGCCTCCTTTTGGCTCAACGAAGGGAACAGTGGGTACAGTTAGTTTCATTTTCAATATTCGTTTGACATTCGATACCACAATCCATAAAAATGGGAGAAAAAACACATACGACACACATTTATGAGACTTCACACAAATCAACATTTGCAACATACCTCAAAAATGTTTAATGTCTATTTATTTACAAAAATGTTCTAATGAAACTGCAGATCAAGCTTCCACAGAGTCTAAAGAGTTAGGGAGCATCCTAAAACTAAAGAGAAAAAATGATTTAACGTAATAAAATTCAACTCTTTTAATTTAAGTCTCGCACCTCAGATAGTTATTTAAATAAAATTTTTTTTTAGAATAATTGTATTTATTTTACACAAATGATGTTAATCAGTAGCAGTGATGTTTATTGGCTTGCATGGTTAGACAAGAGCTGGAATGTGACCTTACAGGAACTCCTGCTGAATTCAGTGTGCCGACGCCACCATGACAGTGTCACCATGGTTGTCCTTTTGAGCACCAAACATGAGGACAAATCAGTGGAACGAAGAAACCAGCAGTCATCCAGTGCCATGCCTTCCATGTTCTCCGCTCACCAGGAGCGAAACGTCTTATCCATCCGGTACAACTACTAAACAAAAGGTGGACAGAGTTCATCAGATATTCCACATCTCGTTAGCGGAGAATACAGAGGTGGCCCATGATGCTCTGGTACAATATGTTGGATGCTGCCACACTCGGTGGCATCACAACCTTCGCTGCTAACATCATGATCACTTAAGATTTACCAAAAAGCCAATAGCAATAAATTACATTACATGTTGATTATTCCATGTTTACATTTGGTCACATTCACTACTGTTTCAATAATGCTCCACCATAGTTCAATATATATAATTATAACAAAAATAAAATCATTTTCAACCCATGTATTTAAAGGCGATGCAGTAATACAAAAACTTTTTTTCTGTTCATGAAGTAAATCATTTAGAATTCAAATCATGATTGAAGATGATCAAAACAAGATATGTAATTAAATGGTGAAATAAACAAATGCACCAAAAGATAGGAAATGAATGGAGATCATTTTTGACCCATGTTGTGCATTAGAGGGGGTGTGCATATGTTGCTCTTCAAAAGACCTTTCAAAACTTTATATGCTTTGTTTTGATGCTTTTCTCTCGTAGAAGAACGCGCAAATGGCTATTTTGTATCACAATTCTGCATTGGAAATCTTTACTTGGCATCTTTGCTCTTGAAGGTTCTTGTATCTTTGAACTTTCTATTTAGTTACCAACAGCCTAATTATATCTAAGTATTATATCTTCTTTTAAGATCCAATACAGAGTGAGAAAAGGCCAAAACAGTGGTTCAAACCACCTGCAATAAAGTCAAAGTAAATGTAATAAACAGAGATGTTTGATATTTTGTCTGGTCAGCTTCATTTTATTTCTTAATCTCCATTCCTACATTCCAAACAGTTAGGACAGTAAAGCGTTTACCACTTTTTACCGTTCATTCTCACAACACTGATGATACCTGAAGTTCCATTGTTCAGTTCTTCTGGCAAACACATCTTAAGCTGTGCAACAGTACAGGGTTCGTTTTCCAATTAGTTTAAAAATTATTCAGTTGACGTTCAATTCTCACGTTTCCAATTAGAAACCAATTCAAGGCCAGTCAAGGATCCTCTTGTCTTTGAAAAATCCATGAATGTCATCATGTGTTGCACTAAGATCTCAATGTACTTTTTTTGCATAAATGCAAGGACACTGGCACAGCTCCATACCATGACAGACCATGGCTTTTGGACTTGTTGCTGAGGACAGGCTTGATAGTCTGGTCCTGAGCACCTGGTGACCATTTCTTCCAAGTTAAATTCTGGACATGGTTAACATAAGACTTCTTTTTTTGCACAGTGGAGTGGTAGGTGATGTTTGTGATGTGCTTGGCAGAGGTTTACCAAAGTCATCCATTGCTCATGTGGTTATATCAGATGTTGATGCAGTGCCTTCTGAGGTATCAGAGCTTGTGCTTAGACTTACACGCTTGCATTTGTATTCACATTGGGAATGAAAGATCATGTCTTCTCCACTACATCATCTACCCTGTGTGATCCGACTTCCTGTTTGTGTTCAGGTTATGCAATGGTCTCTGCATCAGTGCTAGCACTTTCAGCTGTGTGCCACTTCTCCGTCGACCCAGAGGAGGCAGTGATTTCTTCCCGTGCTCCAGTGACATAAGCAGACAAGATTGCAAAGATCTGCCCTGTGTCGAATATGACTGCCACGACCCGTGGCTCCCCCGTTGGGGGGAATGAGAGTCAGGAGCAAGGCCAAGCTCCTGATGGTCAGTCTCAGCCTCCACTGCCTCAAAACCAGGTTAGTGTTCCACCTCATTCTATATCCATCTCATTCTTCAGTGCATTTCTCACTAAAACTTCAGTGTTGTTCCACTTTGACTTCCAAAAGACACATTGTAAAAGAAAAAAGGAAATCTAAACAGTACTGCCTTGAACTAAATGATTTACTGACCAATTGAATTGCGGTTTGAATAAAACCGGATTTGTGTATGTCCTCCCACTTTGAGAATTTAATGTCATTTATTAAGGAATGTTTATCGTAGTATATGTTAGCTAAGTTTAAGTGATTTAACTGTTCAACGTTTGTGCACCAATGAGCTTAACTTTCTCTCTGCATGCCTTTGCTTTACTTATAAACAATTTCTCTTATTGGCCTAAAAGCTCCTGGGTTCTATCCCCGGGTGGGGCGATCTAGGTCCTTTCTGTTCTGTCTCCACGTGGGTTTCCTCCGGGTACTCCAGTTTCCTCCCACAGTCCAAAGACATGCTACCAGGTTGATCGGAGACACTGAATTGTCCTGTACGTACCTGCGATGGACTGGCGCCCCATCCGGGGTGTTACCTTGTGCCTTACGCCCGTTGAAGAGCTGGGATAGGCTCCAGCACCCCTCCAGACCCTAATTAGGATAAGGGGTTAAAGAATCAATATCACTGCTACAGTTAAGCTGACTGTCGCCTTTAAAATGGCCACTGGTTAATTTTCACTGTGAGTTAATGTGCAACAGTATCCATTAAAATATTTCAACAATATATGTGCCACACCAAGGTTGATCTCTTTCTAAACAAATAGCTTGATTATTTTACACAGCAATCACTTTTTAAAGATTTTTTAAGTAAGTTTCGTCCACATTTATATGTCGTCCTAGACGTCCTCTCCCACTTCGTCCAATGAGAACTCTCCCGTGAGTCCTTCGGGTGAGCAGGGTCAGGGAGACTGCCCTGCCCAGCTAGAGGAGGAGGAGGAACCTGCTTTCCCTCACACAGACCTGGCCAAGCTGGATGACATGATCAACAGGTACACTCAACAAACACTTGGATCCAGTACACATTCTCATTACTTCAATCCTGATGAATGGATCAAGTGTTGGCTAATGCAAACATGATTGTTCTGATTCCTGCAGACCCCGCTGGGTTGTTCCAGTCTTGCCAAAGGGTGAATTAGAAGTTCTTCTTGAAGCTGCTATAGATCTTTGTAAAAAAGGTGATTTGATTTTAAATTCTTTGCATTGATTATTTCAAATGATGCATTTCATCGATGTAGCGAACGTGTTGTACTGTTTACAGAAACTAAAGTGACTAAACGCTTCCGTAACTGCGGTTTTGTTTAATTTGGTACATTCAGTATTGAAGGTACTTATTTAAAGTGTCTTTTTTGCATTTTGCGCTGCTATTGCAAGGGCATGACATGTGCTATTTTTGTTTAAGAATAAAAAATGAATATTCATTGCTAAAACTCGCCATTATGACGTCTGGCTCTTTCTCACTGCGTTATCACAACAAATCAGTGAGCTCCAACTGACCAACTCCCACTGCTCTCTAATGGATGTGCAGGATGTCTTGAATGTTTTCAAAGTAGAATAAGGTAGTCACCTTATTTAAATACCGTGGGATAACTACATCCC
This sequence comes from Microcambeva bendego, assembly GCA_034509265.1. Classification (NCBI taxonomy): domain Eukaryota; kingdom Metazoa; phylum Chordata; class Actinopteri; order Siluriformes; family Trichomycteridae; genus Microcambeva; species Microcambeva bendego. Next base: position 13,163,238 of record JAYDZG010000010.1, read on the forward strand.
GCCCAACACTACTGTTGAAGTTCACACCTTGAGCGTTCATGGATTTTCCCTTAGAACCTAACTAATTATAGTTCAGAGAAACCCCTGAAAATTTCTGGAAACTCCTCCTTTTCTATGGCATTTTTATCATTTGTGTTTTAATGCTTTAATTTGCATTAAAATGTTTATAAATTTTAATACTGTAGAGAGAACACAAAGAGTTGAAGGTTGCGCTGGTTGGGAAATACACCTGTACTCAGAGGCGGGAGCTTTGAAAGTATCCAGTCCAAGAGCATTATTCATTTCTCCTTGCTCCTGATTGGCTGCTGCCACGTGAGGCATTTTTGGCCGATGCAGTCTAGCATTCCCACGTTATAACGCTTCTTGTTTTTTTTCTTTTAATCTGTGGATGCTCTAGGACCGTAACCCCGATGAATACCGGTAGCCGACTGTACATGAATTATATTGGGAAAATAGTGACCGTGGCAATATGCTTAGTAACATGTTGAAAATGAAGTGAGGTTTATTGAAGATCTACATTTCCCTGTGTTCAGATTTTAGGGGCACCCTGTACATTTAAAATGGTACTGTTAAACCCCTCGTGGACGCACCCTTGGATCAGCTTGCTTATTGTTGTTATTGTTTATATTTAGAATTGTTGGGTTAATTTAATATTTTTGACAAATTAAAAATACAGAAATCTGCAATGTTGTGGACAGGTAACATCCAGGTACGTGAAAAACTATTTGGCCCTCATCTGATCTCTATTTCTAATTTCTTTGCTGTTGTATGGCTTCTCACCAACAGTCTGTATGATGTTAGGTTTATGGAGGGATTATCTGAGCTTTTTTAAAGCCCACTGTTTATTGTTCCTCTCACTTTAGCTCGAAGGCTCATGCCTGAAAGAAGCATTTGCAAATGTCAGCCTTTAATAGGTTTATCTTTGATTTCTGCCTTTAGGAATTGATGTCAAGAGTGAAGCCTGCCAGCGGTTTTTCCGTGATGGGTTGACGATATCTTTTACAAAAATACTGACCGACGAGGCCGTCAGTGGATGGAAATTTGAAATCCATGTAAGTTTTATAGCATAAACTCCTCATACTTTGATGTGTTGAGTTTTTCATTAGCGGATCACCGTTGGGCTACAGTCTAGTTTGGCTTATTCCTAAAACAACCGTGCCACTGATCAAAGACGTCCTTTCAGCAAAGCCGGGGACGACGCCAGCAGTAGGAGACAGCTCGGTCTCCCTCTTTTTAAAAGACAGTGGCTTCTTTTCAGCTGTACCCAATATTTAAAAAATGTGATTAACACTTCCCACCAAGTGAATCATACATACTGTACATTCTAGCGTTTCACACACACTGTTTATCTGACTTATATTCACTCTCTTCTCTCTTCAGAGGTGCATAATTAACAACACTCATCGTCTGATGGAGCTGTGTGTGACCAAGCTTTCACAGGACTGGTTTCCTCTACTAGAGCTCTTGGCGATGGCCACCAACCCTCACTGCAAATTCCACATTTACAATGGTACCCGGCCCTCAGAGACGGTGCCTGCTGGGGTACAGCTGGCCGAAGACGAGCTCTTTGCTCGCCCGCCTGACCCTCGCTCTCCTAAGGTTGGTCATTTATTTTTATGTTCTCATTTACCATGCACTGGTTGTGTGCTAAAGCTTGAATGCTCTTTTTGATCCCTCTGTAGGGTTGGTTGGTGGATTTAATCAACAAGTTCGGCACACTAAACGGGTTCCAAATTCTGCACGATCGTTTCATGAGCGGTCAGGCGCTTAACGTTCAGATCATCGCCGCACTAATCAAGTAAACGAACTAAAACTCTTTAACATTGTGTGTGTGAAACTTCATGGCTTACCTAGAATCTGTTTTTTGCAGGCCTTTTGGGCAGTGCTACGAGTTTCTTACTTTGCACACGGTGAAGAAGTACTTCCTTCCAATTATAGAAATGGTTCCACAGTTTCTAGAAAACCTTACTGACGAGGAGTTGAAAAAGGAAGCCAAAAACGAAGCCAAAAATGATGCTCTGTCTATGATAATCAAGTCACTGAAGAACCTGGCTTCACGGGTACCCGGGCAGGAGGAAACCGTGAAGAACATGGAAATTTTTAGGTTAAAAATGATCCTTAGGTGAGTGCATTTTGTTTCTTTGTTGGGCTTATTTGAAGTTTACAAGACACCAATGCTACTTCTGTGAACTGTTTTCAACAGGTTATTGCAAATTTCGTCTTTTAACGGCAAAATGAATGCACTTAATGAAGTAAATAAAGTCATCTCAAGTGTTTCTTATTACACACACCGCCATGGAAACCCAGAAGAGGCCGAGTGGCTCACGGCGGAGCGCATGGCTGTAAGTTAATCTTTTTAGTTTAGTTGAAAGTGTTTTCAGCTTTATCAGTTAATAGTCGCTGTTTGGGTCTACTTATATTAACACCTCAAAAAAAGCACAATACATTTGATCAAAGACTTAAACCCATTTGCTCTATTATGTACTAAAATAAATACATATATGTTTATATTCAGTTTATAAATGTGCATCGATCTGAGCTTAAGCTGAAGGCTATGGTGTATCTGCATTGTTTAAATGCCATATTTAAATATAGATCTATGTGTTAAAACATGTAATACCAGCCCCAGGCTCACTTTATTATTAAGGCCAGCTGTCTGATCTGGCTGGCCGCTAAATCTAACAGGAGGTTTGTTTGATTACAAGAAATGCAGTCAGCTGATTTTTGGCAGCATCCATTGGTGTTTTTCTGGGTCTTAACTATAATCATGTCTTCATGAACGAAGCACTGCTCTTGCAGCATTACTGAACAGTGACCCCTATTGGCCGCCAGACACAAACGTGTCACCCTGTCTGACAGCAATCTGTATTACTAAGCCATATTTTGGTAGGCGTTTCCAATGTCATGTGACCTGTGACAATAAAACAGCTGGTTGGTGATGACGTAAAATGTGTGCCTGCACAAACTGTTTTTATTTTTATTGAACTTAGTAAATTGTAAATCGGTCTGTAAGTGCCTCTACAGAAGCGTGTGTTTGACTTGTGCTCCAAACTGAACCTACATTACCCCCCCTTTAACCCCCCCAGGAGTGGATTCAGCAAAACAACATTTTGTCCATTGTACTGCGGGATAGCCTTCATCAGCCACAGTATGTGGAGAAACTGGAGAAGATTCTGCGTTTTGTTATCAAAGAGAAGGCGCTTACACTTCAAGATCTGGACAACATTTGGGCAGCGCAGGTAAAGAAATGCATTGCTCTGAGTGGAAGACATGTGGGATAATAGATCATTGTTCTTATTATCGTTTACCAGAACACATTTAGTAGAGGCAGTTAGAGGTTGGGTGCCTTTCTCAAGGGCATTCTCTTCAGTCATGACGCGTCGGCTCCGGGGATCAAACCGGAAACCTTCCGATTACAAGCCCGGGTCTCTAACTACCAGGCTATGGCTAGCTAGTTTATTTAATATATGTTATAGTAGTATTTTCATTATATGATGTTTCTCAATATTCTCAAGTTCATTTGTTGTTGGTCACTTTTGTGAAGTTATGATGGCAGTTGTACGAAAGAAAATAAACCTTACTTCTAATCCATAGGCTGGGAAACATGAAGCCATTGTTAAAAACATGCACGATCTCCTCGCAAAGTTGGCTTGGGATTTTTCACCTGAACAGCTGGATCATCTTTTTGACTGTTTTAAGGTAATGAATCACATGACTTACATTCTAACAACTGCAAAGTCTTTCAGATGAGTTATGTGAATGAGAGAGAATATTTTTAAATAAAAATCGTGTCATTAAACGCTAACTAAATACAATGTGGTGGAAACGGTGAAAGTTTCTGATTCCAGTGTTTTATAAATGGTTTATAGGAAAGCTGGACCAACGCAAGTAAAAAGCAACGGGAAAAGTTGCTGGAATTGATTCGTAGGCTGGCAGAAGACGACAAGGACGGCGTAATGGCTCACAAAGTCCTCAATCTTCTGTGGAACTTAGCCCATAGTGATGATGTTCCTGTGGATATTATGGACCAGGCTCTGAGTGCTCATATCAAGATCCTCGACTACAGCTGCTCCCAGGTACAATCAAGTATAGAATCTCAAATGTTGACTTAAGAGATCAAGCTTCTGATGCTAGAAGGTTTAACTGCGGAAGGTTTATGATCTCAACTAAGCCAGGCCGATAACCACGACAGCTAAAAAGCCAACAGAGATACTTAAGTTCATGTTTAAATTTAATAGATAAATTAGAAAACGCTGCTTTGCGAATACCAGTGTTCACCAATGGGTCACTAAATAATGTTCTCAGAATTCAGACCATCTGAATTGAACTAAAAAGAGCAATCGATACTATATTACTTTTTTACTAATAAAAAGAAGAGCTCAGCTACATTCTGTACATTTTAATGTATGCTTTTCATTTCAATAATGAACTATAAAACTAGTATGCATTTAATAACACACACTCACAGTAAAGCTGTTTTAAGTCACTGCTTTTTCAACTCAATCATTTATCATTTTAAATGTAACTACACTAATGTCGTCATCATTAGATTTGATATATAGACTGTAGCTGGGTTACCATTAGGGATGTAACGATACTCTACCCACGATATGATGCGATTCATGATACTGGGTTCACAATACTATTTTTTTTAAATATGTAATGAAATTATGATGGTGTCTTTTTTATTTCTTTTTAAGATATAAATACTGTATTTGTGTGTATCTTTTATTTATTTAAATAATAAATGCCTTTTATATATGACGTACATACAAACTATGTAGGTTGTTGGATACACCAGCACACGCAACTCACATTAAAAAAAAAAAAAATTATTTTGCGACCCGCCCTGACAAAAACAACGTTGTATTGTGTGTTACGAACCTTTATTAACGTCTTGTTTTTTAATTGCTGCTGACCTCACACGGGCCGATTGTTGAGCGCTCGAGGGGACCACGTGATTCCTAGTATCTTCCAAGCCGACTGGTCAAATCTGGGAATAAATACTATTGTTAGTTTACAGAAAATGGTCATCTACTCTCTGACTCTGGCTTGGGCTCTAAACAGCTCATTAAAATATTCTTATGACCGATGATTGCATATTTTAATCTGTTATAGCCTTATGCAGAGCAAACATCTTTTATTCCTGTTTGTTAGTGCTGACCGTCTGACCGTTGACATTTGAAGCTTCAGCATTTTCTTGTCTTTTTCTTTACTTATTCAGGACCGAGATACCCAGAAAATCCAATGGATAGATCGCTTCATTGAAGAGTTGCGATCTAATGATAAGTGGGTAATTCCAGCCTTGAAACAAATTCGAGAGATCTGCAGTCTGTTTGGCGAGGCTCCTCAAAATCTAAGGTAAAACATCTGGACGGTCTTATTGTTTCTAGTGATCATTTACTTATCACGTTCTCTTCATACTCATCACAACTGAAGCCATTCATTTAAGATGTCCATCATGCTATGGTTTTAAAGCCCCTCAAGTATTACATGAAAATAAACTAGCATCAATGTACTTAATAAGGATTTTACTTCAGGTGCACACATCTCCTTTACATTGACACACATTTCTCTTTACTTTATATACTACTGTTCATTTAGTTTTAATTTGGTGTGTTTTGGGTTGTATTTTAAGATTCATTTCTTAATATATGTTGATGCATGTAATTCCCATAGTATTGTTTGTGGAAAATCAAATCTTATGAGGTTCTCTGCAACTGCTTTTAAGTAAACCCAGGCTTGTCTCTTATCTTCCTTATCATTAGCTTGAAAGCACTTTCTTGTAAATCTAGACTCGAAACGCTTCTCTTTCGAGTTACTTGTAGATTCATGAACTTTCAAATGATTTAACCAATTGTACTGGCAAGACCTTTGCTTATTCCATTCAGGTGTAGTTGAATGTTGTCTCTTAGAACGTTCACTTTAAGCTCTAATGATAAAAAATGAACCAATAATAAAGCTTGTTTACCAATAATGTAGCTTTTTTAAAACTGTCTCATAAAGATTAATTTTTTTGATCCACAATTACTTATTATAGTTCTTGTGCTGTGCCATAAGTATCCATCGTTATGGTTGGGCCTTCCTTAAATAATCAGAAATTTAGAAACGGATATTGCCCATGGGTTCCTCCAAGCTAGTGACTATGACCTGACTATAAAGCAGTTGTTTCCTTCA
>JAYDZG010000010.1:13212743-13233177 GCA_034509265.1 Microcambeva bendego
GGGACGACGGCTTAGCCTCCTGTCCAGTGTGTGTATTGTATTGCACCAGTGATTTAAATGAAATGCCCCACCTTTGACCCTGACCAGGATAAAGGGGTGGTAAAACATGAAATATTAATGGAATTTTTGGAGTTAATGGAAAAAGTTTTAAGATTAAATTAGCTACACACTGCCATGCTGTTTACTGACTTATTTTTACTGACATTTTCTAGATTTCTGCTCTAGACTTGAACTCTGCAGATGGTGGAGGCACAGGCAGTAAGTTTTCTAATACATTTTTATGTACATGCACTTAAGAACAAATGTCTTTTTCAAACAGCTTGTTCTGTGTATTTTTTAATTCCAGGGCGTTACATTCCTCCTCACTTGAGAAATAAAGATCTTGCTAAAAATGGTAAGTGTTTTCACTATAAACTATATGTTGATCTTTTTCACCTTTATTTAGTGAAGGACCCTTGACATGGTCAACCTGGTTCTTCACCTACTATAGTCATTGATTCCATTTCAGGGCCTCAATTTTTTTACCTTACCTCTTTAACATTACCCTTTTGGAGTATTACTATTTAGAGGCAGCTGTGGTCTGGTGGTTAGAGAACCGGCTTGTGATCAGAATTTTGCCGGTTTAATTCCCAGAGCAGACAGGTCACGATTGAACTGCCCTTGAGCAAGGCACCTAACCTCTAACTGCTCCTCAGGTGCCATGGCTATGGCTGCCCACCGCTCCGGGCATGTGTTCTCACTGCCCCCTAGTGTTCATTAGTGTGTATTAGTGTTTCACTGCAGGATTGGGTTCAAATGCAGAGAATGAATTTCACTGCAAAGTGATGAAAAGAGTCTCTAAATCTAAATCTAAAAAAATACTATAAAAATGAAGTGACGAGTGTCACCTCACAGCAAGAAGGTCCTGGGTTCGATATCCTGGTGGGGTGATTCCGGGTCCTTTCTGTGTGGAGTTGGCATGTTTTTGTGTCTGCATGTGTTGTTCAGGGTGTTCCTCCCACAGTCCAAAAACATGCTGTCAGGTTAATAGGAGATCACCATAGGAGTGACCGTTTCCTGTCATGAATGTAATCATGAAAGTGTAAAATCCCAATAAACATACAAACTATAAAAATAATGATTGTAGAAAATGTACCTTATGTTACTTACCCTTTTAAATTAAAACACAATATTACATTTAAGTCTGAAAAACTTGGAAAGAATTAAAGCATATACAAAGTAAACACATGTAGTTAAATGTAATGAAACAAGTTCAGCCATATGGAATATCATTTTTTATTTACATGTATAATTTTCTGCATATTCATATTTCTCAAAAGCACAATACGATTGTTTGTATTTCTTTAAATATTTTTTTCTCATGAACCTACAAGTGGTTTGCGACCAAAGGTTATGAAATCCTCTTTTGAAGTTCAGTTGTACTACAAATTAATAAATGAGCGATTACTCTTCAGTTATGTTTTTGGAAGATTCTTTGCTCAAGTGTTACACCAAGCCACTTACCACAATCAGTCTTTCAGCCTTGCTTTATTTTTTCTTTTTAGCTTTTGAGTGAGGTGTCTTTTTTGCCTTTTTTACATCAGTGGGAGGTTTTGAAAGACATTAAATTGTTTTTCTGATCATCTTATGATGTTTCTTACTTCTACTGCTTTTCCATTTTTTTCCCAGCAGGAAATGCTTATTCCTCTAATAGACAGAGCGGTTTTTCAATGCCACCAGTACTGAGCTGTAAGTTTATTTTGTCAGCTTTTGCTGCGGGTGCTCTGCTCATTTATAAATGCATGAACGTTTAATTACAAACCAGGAGCCAGTGTAAAAGAACCAATATCTAAAAAGCCAGTAGTCTGAACACAGATGACATTAATTTTCTTTATATTTTTGTCGAAAGAAGTGCAAAACTGCTAAACAATCGTCATCCTTAACTATCAGCTCTAGTCTTTCTGTCTTAATCTTTGTCATCATTCAAGTCTGTGTTTACTACTTTGTCCCCTTTTCTTCGGTGTCTTCAAACTTTTGTGTCCCAAACTCCATACCATGCACTAAATATCATGAGCCAATTTATTTATTCTTGTAGATTTATTAATATCTGCAAAGTGATCTGAATGCCTCATGATGGGCACATTACATATACACCCATGCCTACTTTATTTACAATATTGGTCTTTTTTTTGGTGAACGCTACTTTGTAGCAATTTAAATGACTGTAGCACTACTTTTGGCACTTTTATAATGATTCGTTAGTAAAATCGAAAAAGTTTATATGTACTCATATTTGTCTAAAGCTTGACTTTAAAGGAAGGAAAAAAAGGAAAAATTTGGCACAAATTAGGAATTTCTTACAAGAACTTTGTGTAAAGCCTCTGAAACTCTGAATCAACATTGACTGCATGCATGGTTAGGAGGGTGGTTCAACTGACCAGCTAAGGAAATGCAGACAGCTTTGTCTTGATCAAAAGCTAAGTATGATCAACCACCTCTGAGAGAGCAGTTTCTCCAGATCTTCATATTTTCTGTAGTAATTTGAGTCCGTGGTGGATTTGTTGTGCTACTTTCTTTTCTTCCAAATGCTTAAGAACCAGGCTTTGGAACTTAGACAACCATAGATATCCTTGTAGTTGTACTTGGTCCTCTGACCTAATCCTCAAATAATGCTTAGGAATGAGAGAATCTGAAGGATCCTGAGAGAAAGGACCAAACAATAGGACACTAAATAACATTTGTACTGTAAAATATACACTAAAATACTTGGTTATGAATCAAAGATGAAGTACATTATTGCTAAGTTTCATTTCATTGCCCTATGCTTCTGCTCAGGTTACCCAGGACCTCCAGTCCAGGAGCTGTCCTTCTACCACACCTATAGTGGTGGCTGGCCAGAAAGATGTGGTATAACCGCATGCCAATGCAGTGTCTCCCTAGCTCTCACGCTGACAGTCAATACTCACAGTGATCAGTCACAGCATCATGACTGGAACTTTGTCAAGATGTTAATAGATACTGCAAACTAATTTGCTGTAGTACTGGACTATGGTGAAATATGCTGAAAAAGCAATAATTGTGTCAAATTTGGTGAATTATGAGAGCAAGAATGATTAATTGAATTCTCATAAATCCAAATGTAAGATAAGATTTGTTCATTGGGCCCCATTGGGGAAATTCTAGTCAAATTTGGAGTTCTGTTTGATATTAGTGTCACAATAAATGAGTCAACGTCAGACAAATTGTGTTTCTAACGATCAATTATCATTTTAAGCTCAGTCATCGAAGCTGTCCTGTACTAAATTGTTGCATACGCTTTTGTTTCAAATGTTTAATGGTTTGTTTGTGAGGTTCTGTCGATTCTAACTTCACCTTTGCCTGGAGTACTGATTCATACTCTGTTAATCTTTGTGCTCATGATTTCTTAAATTACTTAACTTAAAAAGTAAGAGTATTGTTTTGGCAGTTTGTCTGCATTTCTCATCTCCCTTGGATAAGCTTGCCTGATTCGGCACCTTTTGAGTTACTTAATTTTTACACTGAAGGTGCAACCCAGCATCAAAACTAAAGGACACTCAAGCACATGAATGACAGCGCTACACAAATGGGAATTGTGCTGCCAGTGTGCAAGGAAGTTGACCACTGGGATTATTGAAATGCTGTTTCTTGAATGTTTTGGTAATCAGCTTGTCTGGCTAATTTAAACTGATGCTGTTGGTGTGTATTTTTTTCTTTTTAATTTGGGTCACCTTAATCACTGTTTCTACTAACACTTGCTTTCTGCTAACTTCTGGTTCCTCAGTCAGAACCTTTAAGAACGACTGATTGTGTGGGCTTGGCTTTTTGGCTTCCCTTTCCCAAGTGTCACCTATTAAATTTAATTCGTTATAATTACTACTTTTGATTTTTACATTTGTCCTCTTTCTGAAAGACTCTCCTGGATGGGATGCCACTCACGCCAATTGCTTTGTTAATGGCTACCATGACACTCGAATGAACGGAGGTGCAAACTTCGCACGTGGCATTCCTCGCAATGACCGAGGTGGACGTGGCAGCTTCCGTGGCAGTAGGGGCGGCGGTACCTTTAATCAGCCCATGCCAAACACAAGTGAGCTTCTTACATTCAGCAAAACATTTCAGAGCTCACGCCTATTTCACATCGCCCGTGTACAGATTTGAAATCTAATTGAAAACGATGTTGTAGCTTACAGCGGCTTTGAAAACAAAGATGCAGGCTGGAATGCAGGTATAACCAGGGACGCCTACTCCAGCTTTGGTGGACGCTCTGACCGAGGAAAGTCTGCTTTCTTCAATGATCGGGGAACGGGATCAAGAGGAAGGTAAACAAAGATGTTAACAAGAAATAATAAGGAATTTCTGCTCCCACTGGTGTTATATGTATTTGTACTTTATCGCTTTGTGTTGTAAAAATATAGATTTGATCGTGGCAGCTTTGGAAGTGGAGGAGGAATGGGGAACAGTCGTTGGGTAGAGGAGTCCAGAGATGAAGAGGACTGGTCGAAGCCTACCCCACCGAATGAGCGCCTGGAGCAGTATGTACTACAGCCTATGCCTAATGAGGTGTCCCATGAAACATCTGCCATGTTAACTATTTATTTGTTCTTTTATTCAGTGAGCTCTTCTCTACAAGCAATACAGGGATTAACTTTGAGAAATACGATGACATTCCTGTTGAGGCCACCGGTAACAACTGCCCCGGCCCAATAGATAATGTATGATTACCATTTAAGAGTTATACCACCTTCACAAAAGGTTTTAAAGTGCACAAAAGTATTTGATTATTTGGTGTATGGTCTTGCTTTACAGTTCCATGATGTTGACATGGGTGAGATCATCATGGGTAATATAGCTCTAAGCCGGTACACTCGTCCCACACCAGTGCAGAAGCATGCCATTCCCATTATCAAGGCAAAGAGGGACCTAATGGCCTGTGCTCAAACAGGTAAATAAGTTCTCAGGATGTATCGCTGTCAATTATTTGATTGATTGGCCAGTTTGGTGCCTCCCTTGAGATTTGAAAGGGGTCTGAAACTTTTCTGTGTTATAAATATGGTCATCAATAAGACCATAGTGATCATAACCTGTATGTGTCAAACACTGACTCTCTCCAGTGATTAATAACCGTCCTGTACTAAACTACATGTATGCCTCCATGGTGCACACTCCATCACGGAGGTAGTTGGTTAGTGTAATTTACTTGTCAATGCTAGTATATTGTGGTGTTCCAGTGACGATCAGCTTGGTGGTGTGCTTCATCGCTCATTTCATGTGTTTACTTAGGCTCTGGAAAGACTGCAGCATTCCTCCTCCCAGTGTTGAGTCAGATCTACACCGAAGGGCCAGGAGAGGCTCTACAGGCTTCTAAGAACAGTGGCCAGGTGCTTAAAATCTTCCTGACCTTCCACTTCTTTTTTTTTTTTTTTACTTAAAAAGACATTTTATTCTCAGAAAGTTACAATTCTGGTTCTAACCACCCTTTTTAATTAGGAGAATGGAAAATATGGCAGACGTAAACAGTATCCCATCTCTTTGGTCCTCGCTCCAACCAGAGAGCTCGCTCTTCAGATATATGATGAAGCCAGAAAAGTATGTCCAGCAATTTCCTTACTTTTGGTATCTGCTATCTGATCAGGAAACCACATTTGCTAACAGTTTGTTTGTTACTGTAGTTTGCATACCGCTCCAGGGTGCGCCCATGTGTGGTATATGGAGGAGCAGACATTGGCCAGCAGATCCGCGATCTGGAAAGGGGATGTCACTTGTTAGTGGCTACACCTGGTCGTCTGGTGGACATGATGGAGCGGGGAAAGATTGGACTGGAGTATTGCAAGTGAGTGTTTATACATCAAGAACTTACTGAAGTGTTTTTCATGTGCTTGTACTGACATATAGATAGACATGTACTAAAGTTTATTTTTAAAATAATTTGTATGGATTTAGCAAACATATCTTCTGCATTTTTAGTAAATGCCGGTGTAACTAAACATTAAATGCTCCTGGTTCTATGGTTTTGATTAGATTGGAGCATTATTTTTTTATGATTTTTTTTTTTTTTTGAAAATGAACACTAGATTGCTTTTGGGTAAAGCAGCCTAATTTACCAACAAGACTTTGGATTCTTCTGAAGAACACAAGTAAATCGAAGTAGTCGCCAGATGGGTGTGATCCAGCTCTCCTTGATCATTATTGGCTCTTTTATGATAAATATATCTGTATTAATCTGATCGAGCACCCCATAATCAATTCATATACCAATTTACATGAAATTATTAGCAAATTTTAGTATGCTCTGATATGTTTTTTTTAGAATAACACACGAGGGGAGATTTTGATTTTGTCATAATTTCATAATTTGTCATAATACCTTACGCTCAGTAATCTGAATTGCTATGTGGGTTTCAAGGTGTAGTAGAGCTGGCTTAGTTTCTGATATTTCTTTATTACTAGAAGTTTTATTGTATAGACCACAGTCTGAGATTAAGGGGAATGCTTTATGAACCTTTATAAAAATAGTTTCATTTGAATGCCTCAACAATGAAACTCTGAAGACCTTTAATAATTTACCTGTTACTTACCTGACTTGATTATGAATTGTATTGTTATTAGATAATTGATGTTTAAAATAATTATTGAAATGAAATTTTAAAACAATAATCGGAACTATTATGTTCTTTTCATTAGTTACCTAGTTCTGGATGAAGCTGACAGAATGTTGGACATGGGTTTTGAGCCCCAGATCAGGCGTATAGTAGAGCAGGACACCATGCCTCCTAAAGGAGTTCGCCAAACCATGATGTTCAGTGCCACCTTTCCTAAGGAGATTCAGGTACACCGCTTTAGCTGATGAACAGACTTTACACATGTCTTCATAAGCAGGAATTAAAGCGACGTGTCTCATTTACAGATCTTGGCGCGTGACTTCCTGGAGGAGTACATCTTTTTGGCTGTTGGTCGTGTAGGCTCAACCTCTGAAAACATTACCCAGAAAGTGGTTTGGGTGGAGGAGAGTGACAAACGCTCATTCTTGCTGGACCTGCTTAATGCCACAGGTAGTACCATCTGTTCCTATGCTAGGGTGTAGTCTGTACTCTTAAATTATGTTTATAGAATCTCAAGACTGGATGACACAGAACCAGTTACGGTTGTAATAAGTTATTCAAAGGTTCAATGTTTGTTGCAGAATTCTGACAGTTAATATATTCCCATGTACACTTGTGGGGAAAAAATAAGGGACCACTTCAAAGTTGGCAGTTTATTTTAGTTTACAATTTCTGGATGGGTGTGTGACCAAAAATGTTTTATTATATAAACTAGAATAAGAAGTTTAATAGAATGAAACAACACTGTTCATTTTGGTCACACACACACAGAAATTGTACTCAAATAAACTGATAACTTTGAAGTGGTCTCTAATTTGTTTTACCATAGACTGTATATCTGTTTAAGGAATTTATGGATAGTTTTTTTTAAATTTATTTATTTTTAAAACCTTTTGGTGGTAAAAGATGCATAAAGTTTACTGGTAGATTTGGTTCTATTTAGTCATTCCAAGTGAGGTTCAGGAAAGTGCAACTGAAACTCCTGAGAGACCAGGTAAGTGTAGTTTATAGCAACATAATATCATTTTAAAACCACCCATCAATTCCACCCGCCACCCCCCCACCCAACGAATGCTTGTCTGACATCCACATTTATTTCTTAGCTTTGTTTGCCCCTTAAATATTTTACTTTTGGTATGTTATTTGCATCATGCCATGCTTTCCATGAATTTAGCATCTTAAAATCATGGCCAACCATGGTAACCCATTTTCCAGTTGCATTAAAGCTCATGTTGGGTCGTTTTGTCCAGGCTTAATGCCTACACATCCTTATGAATTAAAGAAATAAAATGTCCTTGATTGTGTGTTTCCATGGTTACAAGCATAACATTGAACATATACATATGAAAGTGAGGGGTTGTTTGGCTGAACTCTCGTTTGTGTACCCTCGCAACTCTCCACTAAAGCATGTAGCAAAGTCTCATCTTTCACTGTTACCATGTCAACATATTTAAGCACTACTGCTGGCAAGAAGCCAAGGATTAAATAAAGTCATTTTAGATAAAGGCCTTGTTTACTCCTGACTTGCATCACGACTTATTAAGCTTTGCTTCGATGAACAATAAAGGAAACACTGTGACAAACATTGAACCCAGTTTAAAGCCAGTGAAAAATTTAAATATTGTTGCTGTCCGATGGAAAAACATGTATCTCCATTTTTAATGTTCACTTTTTACATGGTTTTGTAAAAGCGATCACTTTTAAAGCGACAAATAAAAAGATAAAAAAAAAAACAAGTTTGTCCACTGGCTGCTACATCATAATCGTATTTCCCAATCTCCTAACCTTTCCATTCTGGTAGTGTGTTTACAAAGACACTCATGAATTATTCTAATGCTTACTTTATTTTGTAATTCTATATTTAGGAAATGGATTTACAAAATAAAGACTTAAGGAATTAAGAAAAACTTTGCTGCATTTGCTGTATCAAATTAGTGCCATGCCAATTCTAACAAAGCGGAAGTTTTATTCTGAACTGAAACACTTTGCTTTCTTAAATTATAATTCTATTATTTATCACAGGCATTTGCGTTCATATGAGCCGTTCTCACTACGTTTACTTTTAGTTTACATGATACTTAGCTAGCAGCTAACCGTTTACGGTAAGCCAGTATTGGTAATGTTTTAAGGTGTTTTTTAGGTTTGAAGACCCTTTAGATGAGTGTGCAGTGGTAGATCTACTTTATTTTATGAAAATGGTGCTATTTGGTGCTTGTTGACATCATTTACTCCTTTAAAGTTAGTTTTTTTGAATATACATGTTTTTAATAGGACAGCAGCGATATGCAGTCCCATTTTTCGTTGCCATTATACTTTTATTTTCAGGTCCTCATTAAAACCACATTGCTCATGTGTAGCTTGCAGACCTTATACCTTTGTGTCTCTGGGTGCAGGTAAGGATTCACTCACGTTGGTGTTTGTGGAGACCAAGAAAGGTGCAGATGCTTTGGAGAATTTCCTGTACCGTGAGGGCTATGCTTGCACCAGCATCCATGGAGATCGATCTCAGAGGGATAGAGAAGAGGCACTTCACCAGTTCCGCTCAGGCCGTTGCCCCATAATGGTTGCCACAGCTGTGAGTATTTGCTAAGCCACTTTAGAATTGTGTAGAATTTGCCCTGATTACATGAATGTTGTTTGAGTAAAGTCCAGTCCACTGATTCCACACTGTGGTTGCACATTTAAACTGAGGACTGGTCCACACAGGTGGACTTCATTTCACTAAGCATGTGACTTCTGAATGTAATTGGTCGCGCCAGAACTTTGCAAGGGCTTCATGGCAGAGGAGAATACAAATGCACAAGCCAATTTCAGTTTTTATTTCCACAATAAAAGAATAGATAGATAGATACTTCACCAACTTAGGCCATTTTGTACAGCTGCATCACATACAATTCAGAAAAAAGAAACATTTAAACACAGGTTGCAATGTAACAAAATAGGTCAAAAGCAAAGGAGAAAATACTTTTGCAAGGATCTGTACATATATTTTGTATATATATATTATATTTTATTATTATAGCACATGTAAATGAGGATATATTTATGTTGCAGGTGGCTGCCCGTGGACTTGACATCTCCAATGTTAAGCATGTGATTAACTTTGACCTGCCCAGTGACATTGAGGAATACGTCCATCGCATTGGACGTACTGGCCGTGTTGGAAATCTTGGTAAGTCTGCAGAATGTGCAACTTCATCTTTATTTCTTCAATAAATGTACTTCATTAATATTAAAAAACAATGTAAAAAACAAACGATCTTACATGTGATCAGGTTTGGCCACTTCTTTCTACAATGATAAGAACAGCAACATCACCAAAGATCTGCTGGACATCTTGGTGGAGGCTAAACAGGAGGTTCCTACCTGGCTGGAGAGCTTGGCTTTTGAGCATCAGCACAAGAGCAGTAACCGTGGCCGTTCCAAGAGGTTTCAACATTATTTCTTCTATCCAATTATGTGTGCTTTACTTTGTTATGATCAGAGATTTGATGCTTGTGTGTGTTTGCAGGTTTTCTGGTGGCTTTGGAGCCAGAGATTATCGTCAGGTACCAGGAGGTAGCAACAACTTTGGCAACCGTGTTGCTCGCAATCCTGGAGGCAACCGAGGATTTGGTGGTAACAAGGGTAAGGTTCAACCGACCCCGTTTTTATCTGGACAAAGCAGGTTTAAATATAGAAATAATGAACTATGGTTTAAAGCATAAAAGTATGCACTGGGTCAGTAGCTGACAACTTTTTAAGTACTAGACTTGGTACTAGGAGTCTTGGGTTTGTGTGTATTTTTTTTTTTTTAAGTTAATGTCCCTCCTCTCAACCACACAGCAAAATTTGTATAACATGGGGTACAGTGATGCGAGCCGGGGTAGGTGGTGCAATACGTTGGTTTTCTTTTCAGCTAAAACCCTTTAGAGACGAGAACTCTTATAACAGAGAACTCTGCTTTATTATCTGAAGCATCCATTTAAATGAGAGTCGGGAGCAACAACACTGAGATTGAAAGGTGGCCATGGCTGACTCTCAGTACTAAACGATCATTTTCAAGTGTCCCTAGAAAGGTAACCTACCCACTTACCACTTATTGTCTCCCACCTCCACTCTAGGATCAGCCACTAATTTTGTCCAGTAGACTTCATTATGGAGCGGCAGCTATCTTACTAACCAGAGTGTTGGTGGGCGCTCACAAAACACAGCAGGAATGACTGAAAATGTGTTTTGGCAGCATATTTGCGGTTTAAATGATAAAACTGGGTATTTATAGGCATTTTCTGGGCCGCGTCCATAATTTGCGGGTTTACACTATTCGTGCCTGTGCTTGGAAAGGGACATGATATTGATTTGGAGTACAGTGAATATACGAATATGAAATTTACGCTGGTATCACTTCTGGGAAGAAACGTTTCTAGATCTTTGGCTAAAGCAGATGTAGAAAATATTCACAAAACACAGAATTTAAAAAGGAATACATTATTAAATTGATGGTAAAGTTTTGTGAGATGACAATCTGTACATTAACTGTCTGTTACATTCACCATCTTATTAACAAAATAATATTGTGATTTTGTAATTCTTTCATTTCTTATTGATATGACATTTATGTACCTAGTGCAATTAAACAAAAAACTTCAGTATGCTTTGATTTTGACTTTGGACATGCACAGATAAGTATCCGTTTGCTTTTTCTATTATAATGAATGCTTCATCTCATGTCTGTCCCAGGTGCTTTTGGAAATTTTGTCAGTGACGGCTATGGCGGAAGCTACGGGAACTATGGCGGAAGCTACACCCAGGTGGACTGGTGGGGCAACTAATATGTCTGCAGTGGCTCATCATGCCAGACTAGCTGAATGGAAACCACATGTTCACATAGCCAGACTCTGCTCCCTGTGTAGCTTTCTGAACTTACAGTACATTTACACACTGTGATTCTCTGCCTGTTTTTTCAGTGGAGCTTAAAAAGATTAAATTGATGTGGCAGAACAGAGAGTCGCGTTATATTCACTAAACACAGGCACTGTTATATGCTTGATTTCAAATATTGGGCTTAGTTTTCAACTGCACTTTTTGTTTTATTGTTTAGGCGAAAAAAAAAAAACAAATTGAGAATCATTTCTGTGTTAATGTGCTGTGCCTTTACATTCAAATAAGATTTTTTTTAATTATTGTTTTACATGAATTTAGCCAAGAGCTTAATTTGTTTTTGTTGTAAGACATATAAAAGTATGTACTTAAGCAAACCTTGGCAAACAGCAGAATGTAGCTGGTCACAATTACGATTAAACTTCAAATTGACATGGAATTATGTGGCCTATAATACAGTTCAGAGAACTAACAGCTCATGGAACCAGCACAGAGGTTCCAATGTGTGGCGACTTTGTTATGAAGGACAAAGAGTTCTGACTTTTTGCTCACTCTATCCTGGGTAGGCACTTCTTAAGGATATGGTAGTCTTCAGAAAGGCTATTTCAGTTGTGATTAATAGTCATAACATGGTAAACACCCAGTGTTAGAACTGCACTCTAATTTAAAGTTGTAGAGCGCTGGAACTTGTTACTTCCACTGTTTTTAATTGACTTGACAGTGTTACGGCAGCTAGTAAGTACCACATGCTAGCCACTCTAAATGGGCAGCATTTTTTCTTTTTTATTTGTTTTTGTTTCTTTGTTTTTATCAATGAAACATTTTAACAAATCTCTTTATCTTAAAATGTTTCCAAAAACAAAGAAACAAAAAAAGTGCCTGTCAATTTAAAGGCGAGTTCAAATGGACCATAGTACCAAAGCAACCCTGCCTTTCCATCATGGGCTCTTCGATTATGTACACATGCTAGTGTTTTGTTTTTTGGTCAAGAAGAGAGAAATTCTGTCACAGGCTTCACGTCATTACAAATGTTTTCTCTATCAAGCTGCGTTGAAAGGCATGGCTCATATTTTCCTTGGAAACACAAAGAATTGGCAGTAAGCACGGTCTGAGGCTTAAACAAATATTCCCAGGGTTTCGGAGTTGAGTCTGGCATTATGTCGGGCTCTGACTCTGTGTGGTAGCCAAGCACCAGGTTTCCCTTACTTGGTTGAACAGTTTAATATTGTTGCCTCCTGGAGTTCATCTGCTCTGATTTAAAAAAAAATAACCCTGGCCTGGGTGCCAGTTTTCTGCTTCCTTTACAGATGAAGGAAGCTTTAGAGAGGAAGAGAAAAAAAGCATTTTAAGTGCAATAGATTTTTCTCATGTGTGTTGTGCCTTGATTAAATATACATATATAAATATATTTTTTTTAATTGATGAACCGAAGCAGATGCACTGACAGTATTGAGAACTTTAATGATGACTGGTGCTACTTAAGTTAGGTCTAGACCTAGGTATGTTGTACCCATCAAGTTTTACAAAGTTTCTTAATTGCACATCTAGAGTTTTATAGAAAATGTCTTGGGTGTGTGTCCTCAAGCTTCCAAATGTTGTAAATGAAGTGGTAGAAACGCAGCTTGTTTACAAAAGGGGAAGGGATTTCGATATTTACCAGGATTTATTTGGGACCAGGGGGATTAGCAGTGGGGGAATTTAGCTCTTTGCACACAGATTTCTAGATTCTACTTTTGCTGCTAGTTTGTGTAATTTATTAAGCCTTTTTTGAAAAAAAAAAAAGATATTTATTTTTGTAAGCCTCAAAGCAATTCTTTACAATTTTAAAGAAACTTGACCAAAAGACAGTACAAAAACACTGGCACTTGAATGTTGAATGTCACCTGTATGCGTGGAATTTCTATACTTCGGGGTAGTGTGAGCTTTTTAATGTTTCAGACATGAGTCAGTTTCCACAGCTGTATACGGCATACAGGCCATATTTCTATACGATTACTGGTCGATTTGGCTATCAAATTTGGAAATAGGAGAAAAACATGCCAAGGTTTGGAATAAAGAGTTCAAATGACTCAACAGGTTCATAATTGTATTAGTGCAAACATTTCCAATTTCTCAAATGTGTGCATATTTTGTTTTAAATTGATTTTTGATCTGTTAAGATTTAGTTTCAGTGAATGTCTGGCACAAGGCAATCTTACACATGTGGTTCTTCTCTAGTGTTGCATTTGCATATTTGGTGTGTCTGGGTTTGGGTCTTTCGAAAAGCTATTAGCAAGTGATAGTTGTTGCTAAATGTCTCACTGTTTTGCAAAATTGAGTTAATGTCCTGCAGAAATGGCAACATCGTATGACTTGCAAGCTTTTGTAAGAGCCCCCCTGAACACTTTAGATTTAGTATTTGCTTTTTGTAGTAGCGTAGATGCCACGCACTGTATGAGAGAACTCATCGGTGCAGTCATTGTATGATTTTACCAAAATAAAGTTTGAAATGCTAATTCTAGTTCAAAACAGCATGTTTTCTAAAAATGTTTGTTGTAGGAAAAATGGGGAAGACGACGTAGCAGCTGTTAATTGTGTGGCTGAAACACTTTGGAGTTGTGTAGAATTTGACTGCTTTAAGTTTGTTTACATCTGATAAAATTCTTTCCTGAACTCCATGTCTCAGTTTTTTCTTTAGTACATTTTTTTTCTTTTGGCTCTTCCCATTCCCATGTGGGGTGGTGTCCCCCTTAGTGGGTGACATTTACACAAAGGGAGACAAATTTTGTCAACAGAGAGAAGCTTGAAGTGCTCTTAAAAGGTTCTGGTAAGATGGCTGTCCCAACTTTGGACTTTATAACACCAACTGACCAACACCAGTTGCTATATGATCTAGCTTTCCAAACTATCACTGATTGTGGAGCCTTTCCACTCCTTCAGAATTCGGCACCATGCTAAATTTACTTTATTGTAAAAACAGGACTCATTGAGCCTTTTTTATCATTGGCACAGGTTAGATGCTTCTGGTTGACAGGTGTAGCTCATGTCCTGTATATGTCCATGTGGGGTGGTTTTAGAAGCACTGACTGCAACAATCTTCATGTAAATCTCCCCTAAATTTTTAAATTGGCATTTTCTTGGCAATCCTTTCAAGGCTGTTGTTATATCTCTTGCGTGTGCACCTTTTTCAGCTCACCAGTCAGACATTCCATTATTTTATTAAAAATACTATAGAATGATGTGCCTAAAATTGCTTTAATACCTAATAAATACATGATATTTTATTTGACTGAAAATGATGTGGAATCTACATGTGTAAGGTGTTTCATCCATTCTGCTTCCCTTGATGCACTTCCGTGGAGTGCTGCACGTTTGTGTGCTTCTTCTGTTGACTCGCTATCAAAGGGTTTTACAGCCCAATCCCCCTCCATCCTAATTACTTTGGGGCAGCTTTAATATGGCGGACACTCCACATGAACGCACAAATGGAGGCGGAGTGAGTTGGGACTGGAATGGGATTTGAGGATATCCTGATGATGAAGAACAATGTGCAGTATTCAGGGACGAGGATAAAATTAAGAAGAGACAAACAGATCCAGAAAAGTCAGAGCATCCACATACTGTTACCCTTTACATTCACACAAATACATTTTATTTACATTATTTATTTCACAAAAGACTTATTCCTCTATTTTGTTGTAAAAATGACTGCGCCAACTTACGTAATTTTATTATTTTCCTAATATTTAACCCAGAACTGGATACTCCTTCAATTATGTACAATGATCTTATGTCCACTGAAGTTGAAACATTTTTTTTTAAACATAAAGTTTTTATTTAAAAAATATAATGTTAAAAATGTAAAAAAATATAAATATATATATTTTTATTCCCAAACAGTTTGGGAGGCTGAAACAAAACAAGGAAATGGGAGACATGTTTTTCCCTGGTGGTCAGAGAATACAGTATTCTAATTTTCTGAGATAAAGACTTTTTCATTAGCTGTATGCCATAATTGAAATAGATCACTCTGTTTGTAATTAATCTTTATAGTATATGGATTTCACTTTTTTAATTCTAATGTACTGAGGTGCACCTGTATACGAGCTTCAGCATACTTACTGTTCATTCCACCAAAGACAGTAATGTTGTTTGTTCCACATTGTTGCCAGATAAAATAATAATTTATTTATGAATTAATTACTTTAAAATGTTGTAATTATATAAAAAAGCTGTATTTTTCCCGGAAGCACAAATTGTTTCCTATTCAACCCTGAATGGGGACTTAATATATACATTACTCAGAAAAAAGTAGGGATATTTGGCTTTCAATGGAAAATGTAAAAAGTTCCTGCTACAGTGATATTACATCATGAGAGATCATTAAGGAGAAGCGTGCAATAACTTGTCATGTGCCCTTGAGCATCAATTACAGCTTGACAATGACACTGTAATTGACACACACACACACACAGTAGTTATAGTAGTACACAAGTTTGCATGTTTTGGACTGTGGGAGGAAACCACAGTAAATGCATTTGTGCATATTGCTTTGTACTGTAATGTTTTAAGGTTTACCAAAGTAATTTTTTGCCCATGTGCCTATATCAGCTATTGAACAGCGGTTCTTGAGGGCATGAGGGATTGAAGATCATGGCGTTCATCTTAAGTTTGTGCCCCTGGCCTGATACCTTATATCATTTGATTATATTATACACTGTAGAGGGTTAAATATGCAAACCCTTTCACATGTTTGATTAAAGGTACACACTTTATTTGAGGTGTTTTTAACATTTCAATGCTTTTCTCACAACTTTGTAACGAAGTGGAGATCTCACCCATCTCCCCCTTAGCACTGGCGCCCCTCAGGGCTGAGTCCTGAGCCCCCTGCTGTACTCAATGTAAACAAATGACTGTGTGGCCACCTCCTGCTCCTATACCATTGTCAAGTTTGCTGATGACACTGATGTGATGGACCTGATCTATAACAATGATAAGAAAACATACCGGGAGGAGATTAAACATAGGAGTAGTGCCAGGATACCAATTTCCTTCCTAACGGAAGCAAGACATAATGACCAGAAATTGGACTACGACCATAAAACTACCACCCAGTTTGGTTCAATCTGAACTGCAGACACTTCAAGTTCATTGGAGTCCACATCACAAAGGATCTGTCATGGTCCAGTCACACCACCCCACTGACAAAGAAGGCCTCTCAGTGTCTGTATTATTTAAGATGCTTAATAGACTTTAAACTAACCTCCAAAGAGCTTCATAAACTCATCTCGTTTTTTCTGTTATGATGCTGTTATGATATGAGATATCAGGGTTCAAAACGTCTGCAATCAAAAGCCAAAGTAAATTATATTATTTAAAAATATATATTTGCATTTTCCATGTGGCTCAAACTTTTCTTATTTGGGGTGCTAAATAAATAAGATTGTTTTACCAAAAGATTTACTGATGCTGGTATTAAATGTTCTGCAAGCGTTTTGCAGATGTGCACATGTGAAAAAAGGCTTGCATCAGCTGATTTCAGATGGTGGTTTTACCCATCTCTAATCCCACAGCTATCTAGAGGATTTTTGTGCCATTAAGTGATGGCTTTTGAAAATAGAACACTGCAGTCAGTAAGTTCACCCACATCAACTCTAAGATAAAATCTCTAGATTAAATCAGGAAAAACATGGGGTTGGATATGGTTTTACTCATTTCCACTGCATTTATTGTAGTTTTTTTTAATCAACATTTCCTCTTTTGCAATCAATACTCAATGAAGTCTGTGTGAGTTTCAGATGTGATCTTGACATGCCACAGATGACAGGAATCAGATATGCTTTTCATAATAGGTAAGAACTGTGACTGTGCCACTTTATTACTAACTGGATTTTTTTGGTGTAAAAGGTAATTGCTTCACTTTAAAAAGATAAAGCAAAAATGCAATTAACAAAGTAAACTTCAGGGAATACTTTTCATTAGACTCAATATCTTAAATTAAATAAAAAATAAGTTGTGTTTAAATTTCATTTGTGCTAAGTCTAATGTAATCACTAGAAAGAATGGTGATCTACAGTGAAACTGAAGCTATTACGCTTTTACATCACAGATATCCTGGTGAGATAACTAAACTAGATGAAACCACGAATGTGTGTGGATGTCTCCTTTGATTCATCTTAATCTACATGCACTTTAAATTATGTAATGGTTTTGGTGGTTGTACTATCTTATACGATGAATAATTTTGTTCAGAATTTAGCCAGAATGTTTTACTGTTGCATTCTGTTTTTTATACAAGAGATAATTGCCCTGCTGTGCGTATCATTTGAGACCACCTTATTTAAACAAATTCTGTGGTAATTATCTCTGTATTATCTCATCTTTATTATTCATCTTCATACTGTCCATGTTTTGCTGTTGTATGCAGATATGGTTAAGTGACATGAGGATATTTGTAGCCGGTGAACCATGGTTAACCCAGCATTAAAACTAACCCTATGTTCAGACCGGCGTTCATTGCTCTAACACACAATAATAATTGCCTGTGGGTGTTTAGTTACAATTGTTTAAATACCACAAATCAGATCCGTGCTTGTATATAAATTTCATCTCTGCAATAGCTACCATCTATTTGTATTTGCATGGAACACTATTGTAATCTGAGCCCCTTTACTTTTAACTTTGTTGCGTCCTCAACTCTGCCCACTTTGCATCACCGACATTTGTTTTTGCCTTTTGTAGCCAGACATGGCCAGATCTATTTGAAGATGAATTATGTCTTGTTGCTTTGTCAGATTACATCGCTGTAGGTCTGAACATAGGATAAAAAGCCAGAAGCAGTTCAGTCATTTTTCTTAAACCACTGATCTTAATTAGGGTCAGGCAGGGGTGCTGAAGCCTACCCCAGCTCTTCAACGGGCACAGGGCACACGGCAGTGTTTTTGCACAACCGCAAATCAGAAAAAGTGGGGACAGTGTGGAAACTGCAAATAAAAAAATGTTTTGTCTGCTAAACTTTATTTCATTTGTTAATGAACCTAATTTGCTGCATTTCAACACTCCAAAAGAAAGTTATGAAGGGGCGATTAAGAGTTAGTAATGAGGTGAAAAAACTAAAAACTTAATGGTTTAATTATAAATTACTGATTGTAGTCATGGTTTGGTACAAAAGCAGCATCCAGGAAAGGTAACATTAAAAGCCAAGCTGGATGCTCGTGATTTATAAAGCCAAATGGGCGAGGGATTACGATAGCAAACCTTTATCAAGCACTGTAATATATCTACAAACGCCACTTAAAACTACTTAAGGCCTGAAATGCAGGAATTTATGCTCAGTAATCAATTAAATGACGTTGACCAGACAAAACATAAAATATCAAAGGTTCATTTTGTCTGCAATGAAATACAAGGCAAAGTAAATATAAGAAACTCAACCAATATTTTCTGATTTGCAGTTGTATAGCATACATGTTAATGTCACTGCTGTGCTAGAAATGGTCTACCAAAAAAACTAAATCTGGCCAGTGTTTTTTTTGACTAGTTTAATGGATGGACAGGGAATATGATAGATGAAAAATTGTGTACAGCTCAATTGTATGCATGCAAAATGTAAACTTACAGATGTAAATAAGTGTATATAAAAGTTTGGTGGACCTAATAACATGACAACTGGGCACAACATTTATACTATTATCAAATTTCATTACAAAATATTTCTCTCTACTAAAGAATATTTAATAAATGTTCCCCCTAGTGTGGTTCATGGTCCTGCCCCATGACGTCACCCTCTGGTCCTGCTCCAGTTCCTGTCCTGCCAGATGCTCGTGCACTCAGGAGAAGGGATGCACTGTACTGTGTGACCACGCTAACTTAGCAGAACTGCCTAGAGAGTTTCCTTGTGACGCCTTGTCTATTAACCTAGAAAAGAACAGCCTCAAGTTTTTGTCAGAGCGAGCTTTTGGCACACTGCCCTCTCTAAAGTCACTTTTTCTGGACCACAATAACATTTCCTTTATTACACCAGGAGCTTTTAAAGGACTGCCAAACCTGCTGGAACTTAGGATGGCTCACAACAAGTACATTCGGTACCTTCATACACGGACATTCACTTCTCTCAAACTGCTAGTGAGACTGGACCTTTCTGACTGTAACCTCTTTAACATGCCTGACCGAGTATTCCTGGAACAGGTCTCGCTGAGAGAGCTGGTTTGTGTTCAAAATAATTTTAGACGGATTCCAGGTGCAATACGTGGTATGGAGAACCTGACACATGTTTATCTGGAGCAGAATAAAATCGAAGCAGTAGCATACAACTCTTTGCTGGGACTTACCAACATTAAGTATCTAAACCTGCAGGAGAATCGGATCAGTGTTATCCATGATGAGGCCTTCAAAGACCTGAAACAGCTGGAAAACTTTTACCTGAATGACAATCTACTCCTTGACTTGCCAATGCAATGTTTCATGGGTCTAAGTCATCTGAAGATTTTGAATCTGGGAGGCAACTTTCTAAGCAATATCTCTAAAACTTGGTTCAGTGACCTGGTAGAACTGGAGGTGCTTTACCTGGACCGAAATCGTTTGAACTTTATTGAAGAAGACGCATTTAAAAACCTGATTAGCCTCATGTCACTGCACCTCAACAGCAACAACCTTACAGCACTGGCTTTCACTGTCTTTCAGCCTATCTACTTTATTGGACGGATTTATTTGTTTCGCAATCCTTGGGAATGCAACTGTGACTTAGAATGGCTAAAAGATTGGATGGAGAGCTATAGACTGGTAAGGGACATTCCGTGTGCAGCCCCTTCATCGGTAGTTGGACTGGACTTAAGCAAGGTGGTCTACACTCATCTCAACGGCACCTGCATAGACCCAGCAGAGCTTAACCTGACATCAGCTGTTCCAGATTACACCCCAACAGAGAGCAAGTTTAATAACATGATTGCAAAACTGCTGCACCAGGAACTCAATGATGAGACTGGGAACTCAACAGA
>JAYDZG010000010.1:13278589-13289042 GCA_034509265.1 Microcambeva bendego
ACACACACACACACACACACACACACACACACACACACACACACACATATATATATATATATATATATATATATACAGTATGAAGCTAATTATTTAATACTGTATGTTTTAATCATTTTATACCTCAGATAATGGGTTTAGATTTCTATTTCTACATACATTCTACATACATTCTTAGAATCTTTACAGAAACTATTGTGTCTGAGTGTAGCAGAAATAAGAGTCCTTCTGGAAGGTTCTCCTCTCTCCACAGAGCAATGCTGAAGCTCTGTCAGAGTGACCCTTGGGTTCTTAGTCACCTTCCATGACTAAGGCCCTTCTACCCCAATCACTCAGATTGGCCGGGCCAGCAAAATTATTCCATTTACGGATGATGGAGGCCACTGTTCTCATTGGGACCTTCAATGCAGCAGAAATGTTTCTGTACTCTTCCCCAAATCTGTTCCTTCTTTCAACCCTGTCTCAGATGTCTACAGAAAGTTTACTAGTGCTATTACATGTACTGTAAAAAATGGGACCTTATATAGACAGATGTGTGCCTTTCCAAATCATGTCCATATCAAGTTGTCATAACAACTGAAGGTTGATCAGTGGAAACAGGATGCACCTTAATTTTGAGTGTCATGGCAAACACTGTGAAACCTTGTACATGTGATTTTTAATTTTTTTTTTCACTTATGTAATTATGGGGTATTTGTGCCTACAATTTTGAGGGGGAAAATGAATTTAATCCATTTTGGAAAATTGCATTTTTACTGTGAAAATGTTTCAGTTATTTTTGTTTTGGTGAGAACTTTCACAAAATATTCTGAGCTGCAAGAGAAAGAGAAATAGATGTTTAGTGTAAATGGTTATTACCTTCAGCCAGGGATGGTTTAGGGCCTCGTATACAGTTATCCTCTCAGCTGGGTCCAGCATTAGCATGCGTCGCACAAGGTCTTTGGCACTTTCTGAGATGTTAGCCCATTGGCGTGGGTTCAACTATGGATAACCACAAGAAGAAAAAAAAACCCGTGCACATGTTAATTTGCATGAACAATACAAATGTCTACAAGGTTTGTGAAAATATATTAATTAGGTACATTATAAACTATATAAGTATAGTCCAGGTAAGCCTGGTAACCAAGATTTCTGTTCAGGATCCTAGCTTTGGCAAAAAAAAAAAAAAAAAAAACTTT
The DNA here is from genome assembly GCA_034509265.1 of Microcambeva bendego. Lineage (NCBI taxonomy): Eukaryota > Metazoa > Chordata > Actinopteri > Siluriformes > Trichomycteridae > Microcambeva > Microcambeva bendego. The sequence goes on from JAYDZG010000010.1 coordinate 13,279,768, forward strand.
AAAAGCTCAAAGTTTTCTTCATTCACGATAGTTTACTTGCTAATATTGCCCATGAAACATTATACAGATGTTCTGTTCTCACAAAAGAACAATTTAATTTGTTTTATGGACATTACTTCATTAAACTAATACCTTGTATCTGCCCTTAATAATGGCTTCAAACAGACGCTCTTTTGTGCCATAGAAGGGTAGGCAGCCACTAAGTAGGATAAACAGAATGACTCCACAGCCCCACACATCCACTGGCTTTCCATACGGTTCTCTCTTGACTACCTCTGGTGCCATGAAATGAGGGGTGCCCACGCGACCTGAAAAACACATAAACCAGCAAATATTGTTAGGACTTTAATAACAATTACCACAAATGTTAGAGGTAAACATATATATATATATATATAAGGACGGGTCCCTGCTGAGTCTAGTTCCTCTAGAGGTTTCTCACTGTATTCTATGTATATACACATTGTGCCATGAACAATGAAAAAATTTAATCTATCTCTATAAAATTTAAGTTTGAGATTAATAGATGTACACTTACAAAGTATTATACTAATAAAATGATTTGTCTTACCACCGGCCACTAGCCCGGACTCTCCAAGCTGTATAGCCACTCCGAACCCCCCCAGTTTGACTGGAGCTGAGTTTTCCTTTGATGCCAGCAAAACACAGTGAGGCTACAGTAAAAACACACAATAAACCTTCATTATTTCCCCCACACACACATTCATGAATTCATTCAGTGTCAGATTTTTGTCTGAGTCAAAATGTGGAAGTTAAGTGACACACATACACACAATTTGTTTAGCTCCAGTCTAAATAACCCAGAGCCAACCCACCCAAGTGAATTAAACCCTGGACCTTCTATGGGAATTTATGGAAAACATAAAAAGGTTATGCTACAGTGATATTATATCATGAAAGAAGTGCCTTTAAGTAGGAGAATGCAATGGCTAATTCCTAATCTGGAATGGCCAATCATTGTTTCAGTAACTTTTCATGTGCCCTTGAACATCAATTAAAGCTTGAAAATGATGTCTCATGCAGTTCACAAGTTGACTTATGGTCTGCTGAGCCATGGCATCCATCTCTTCTTGAAGAGCGCATAGCGCTCTCCTTGACGTCTCCAACATAGTCTATGGCCATCATTTATTCCCAGCCGAAATCAACCCCCTGTTGCAAATTTTGCTGTTAGGCTCTTTGTTAGACAACAGCAAGTACTGAAACATCGAACAAGTGGACATGTGCATTCTTAAGTTTAGAGGTGACATTAAGTTCAAAGGTTAGAGTGCATTTTAGGTTAATCCTGAAATATCCATTGAAAGCCAACTTTTTGGGAGTAGTGTATAAAGTAACCTTTAAGATATATCGCTGTAGACAGATTAGATTATTAATTACTATGCATGTTGTTGCTCGATTTCAAAACTTGTGGTCACAGTTTCCTGTACTAATTTTATGCTTGAGTGTTTTTCTGTCAGCTTTGCATGACAACAGAATACCAATGAAGAATAAGGAACTTGCACATGACGATAAAGGACAAACCTAGAATTTTGAAAAGCTCAGTTCTCAACACAATACTCCTCACTTCAGTTATTTTACAGATGTAACTGCAAGAGCTTCCAAGAGAAAACTGTGAGTATAAATATCTACATTTAGATCATATTACTAGACAAACTAGACATAAACAGTTCGTATAACATGAAAATATATTGTTTATGCAATTGACAGTTAAACTCTTCACTCATGATTAACAAAGTAGACGTAATGTGAAAACTGAAAAGCTTAAATACACTTCAGCTGCAGTTTCCACCTCGTTTTCACATTAAAGTAAATCCCTATTTATTTACTCACAGATTACTTTCAATCAATTACATTTACAAATACTGTCTGTTCAAAATTAGTCTTACTTAACAGTGATGTGATTTGTTATTAACAAACATTTCCTCCACTTCCTACGGTAGTTTAGTGGACTGCAAACAACGTATAATGCTGTAAAAAAGTTAATGTTTGTGATTTATTGAAAATATTTAAGACGTTTAAAAAATGTTCGTGGCTGGAAGTTTACTCCGTGTGGTGGAAATAGGAGATATGTACCTAAAACATTTGCAAGCACTATTTGGAGTAGGAAGCCGAAACACAGATTAATACTGAGTGATGAGTGTTCCAACTTTGTGCTATAAAGCCCATAATGAATATGGAAGGATGTCCACTACGGTGGTGGTCAAAGAGAGAATACATGTAAACCCCAGCAACGTCAGGGGAACCTGAGCTTAAATTAAAAATAAATTAAAAAATAAACAAAGTCATTTAATCCAAGTATCACGCCAGGTGATTTTTATTGATTAGTAGCCCTAGTCTAAAATAATTATTATAGAGTTACAGGCTACAGTGTCAGATTACTACTTATTGAAAAGGCTAAAACAATCTCACAATTTTACATTCATACTTTAGGAATAAATCCTGTATCCTGACAAAAGTAAACCTTGGTTGAGCTTGCTAGTCATATATTTTTTTTTCAGGGAGCATCGACTTGACAGAAATGATGGAAAACACAACAAGTGATCACCAGTACAACTGCAGTATGAACAACAGCAGTCTCCGTGTCCCACTAGCAGTCTTCTACACCATCTTCTTTTTTTTTGGTTTGATTGGCAACCTCCTGGCCCTCTGGGTATTTTTGAAGCTGCATGCTAAGAAGAATTCAGTTCGCATTTTCCTAATAAACTTAGCTTTGGCTGACTTGCTATTGATGTTCTGCCTGCCATTCCGAATATTCTATCATATCAATAATGAACACTGGAACCTAAAACCTGTAATCTGCAGGATGGTGGGCAGTCTCTTCTACATGAACATGTATGTGAGCATTGTCTTGCTTGGTCTAATCAGCATTGATCGTTACCTGAAGCTGCAAAGGGTTTACAGCAAGCAAAGATTCCTCAGCAGCCGGCAGAGCATGCTTACTTGCTGCATTATCTGGGTTATTGCAATCATTTGGGTCATTCCTTTAATATTCTCTGCTGGGAATAGCACACAGCCCCAAAAGTGTTTTCACTACAAACGGCTCCAACACACTAAATGGAAAGCCTACTTAAACATTGCAGTTGTGTTTATGTTCTGGGTGGTTTACGGTGCCCTGATCATATGTTACGGAAAAATTGCAAATAGGCTGCTTCAACTGTCTAAAGAGAAGCCAGACCTTCCAAATGCCGGCAAATACGGCCAAACTGCTCAGAAGTCATTCTTCATCCTCTTTCTCTTCACCGTGTGCTATGTACCCTATCATTTGGCGAGGATCTTCTATATCATCTCCCAGATCACTGAAGTCTCATGCAAATGGATGCAGGTGATGGACAAGACCAACGAGATGGCACTGATGTTATCTGCCTTCAACAGCTGTCTAGATCCGGTTATGTACTTTCTACTGTGTGGCTCAGTCCGCAGGGCAGTTCATCAGATGCTGCAAAAAAGCTGCTGTGTGTATATTAACATACAATCTAGCAGCTTTAGCACAGACGTAGGGAGAAACCAAAATGAGCAGAGTTCAACCACGGACCCATGTCATGTAAACCTATGAAACGGACAGCATGGTGGAATTGTGGACAGAATCAAAAACAAATGTTTTTCACCATATAATGTTAGGAAGCTAGGGTTTAAACACTTGTTCACTTTAATACAGTCTGTAGAATGTGAATAGAACTAATGTGATTATGGAGGCAGTGCTAGCTTAGGCACTAGAAAACTGAGTCTCACAGTACTAGGACATTCATCATTTTAAAGCTATTAGAACTTAGAACTTTGTTTTGCATTGTTTGTTTGAATGGATGCAGTTGTAACCTACGCTAGCCCAGGACCACTGGCCTCCAAGGTTCAAAGTGTGTGTACACACAAACACATGCTATGTCTCTGGATGGCCATCCTGTTAATTTAATAATTTCTTGGAAACTGTTAAATAGGCCATCATGTTTAGCACTGGTAAACCCATCTATTCTATTCAATATTATTTCATAAAATTAAAATGTTTCTTCAACCCTGCCTTATTTGAATCTTGTAAAGATAAAAAGCCTATTCGTGACTGATATGAATTCAACAAAATATAACAGTATAAATGAAATGTAAAGGGATTGTTTAAAGGAACTCATTTTTTATTTTTTACAATAATCCATTTGGATAAAGTCGCTGCTAAACCCAATGAATGTAATTGTAATAGTGTAGAATTTCAGAACAAGCGTGTAAAGAACCAGATAGTAAACAACACCCATCCTACATTAGTATACACTCTTTAGTTTTATGTGAATACTTCAATAACATTATGTTGAGTCTGGTAAAAAGGATATTCATAAAGGATATTCATGACATTCATTTCAAGACACTCAAAGCTAAAAGTACACTTATCCTCAAGGTGTCCAAAACAGTTGTGATTGTGATACTGTGATTATTGAGGAAGTTGTGCGATGTTCCTTGAAATATTATAGATCGTCCCATTCATGGGTCGTCTTAAAATTGGCCATCTTTAAATGTTTGATGTTTAACATAACCAGCCTGCAAACAGGCTCAATCTTATAGTGACCTCTGTTGGCGGAAAAGTGAACATTAGAGAAGTGTACATTATATAGTCAGTGCGGCTGTAGATCAACCTGACAGAACCCAATGTAGCAGAACCCAATGTGGAATATGCTTGGCAAATTGGAAAGCCCTGTGTAAACACCACCACTGATATGAGGACAGAATTCAGTGTGAAATAAAAGCTGCAGTGATCTGAAGTATTAATTTTATATGAAGGATCAACATGCACATACAGGATGTGGTCGCACACAAAATTGCCTAGTTCCCATCTGAAAATGAAACTAACAACAAACAGATGCAAGTGATATACAAGCCAACTTTATCAGCAAACTTTCAGCAATCTGGTAGAAACCAGTAAAGAAACAATCACGAGGATGTCGGCACTCGGAGATAATGCAACTAATTGGAGCGAAATCTATGATGCATCATGTAACAAAAGGTACTCTTTTACAATACAGTTATACAGTTATACAGTTATTTAGCAATACTCCCTAGATCGTCTCAGTTCGGTTCCTTTGGGGTGCGTTTCATAGTCGTAGGCGTAGGCGTTTCGTAGGGACCCGGTCTGCTTCTTCTTTGGTTTGAACTTCACTGCACTTCAGTGGGACCCGTCACAATATCTTGCGGTGAATTGTTAAATCACAAAAATAATAAATAGTCTAGAAAATTGCAATAATCATGCAATGATTACCATGCATACTGAACATAAGAAAACTAATGTGGGCTAGACCTTATAGAAAGACGCAGCTCGCTAAAGCCCTCAGCACTCATCAACATCCTTTTTTCCATGAAACTGAATTAGGCTAGTTGTTTTTTTTATTTCATTATTTAACAATTGTAATTTCAGTTCCAATATTTCCTTAGTGAAAAAGTGTCCAGAATATATTTGAACTTTTATTAAAACACTATTTTTTGTTAAACAATCAAATACTTCTTTTTTATGCTGCATTGTTTTTAGTATAGACGGCATTTTCGATTAAAATGTTCTAAATAGACTGTTATAGTGGCTCTTTATGTTTTAATATGTGTTCTGCAGTCTAGCACAGCATACCAGGAATGTGTAAACCCCCCGACAGCCAGTAGCTTTAAATCTGGGCTTCAATTATTAAATTTATTAAAATGTAAACACCATGAAACTCTGAAAGCTGTTCCAGGGCATTGGTCATTGTGTTCACATAGCAACTAATGTTTACCTTAAAACGTGCCATGCATTAAAAATAACAACAACCATAAATTTATAATATTTAATTAAAAATGTATTTAATTTTTCACCCCTGAATCGATAATCTCTTCATCCAGGGTACAGACATTAATCCACCTCTGGCAGTCTTCTACAAGATTCTTGATCTGCTCAAAATGGCCATGAAAGGTGGTCATTTTGAACACATTACCCATAATTCAACTGGTCCGAGTGCCGAACAATCTGTAGTGTGAACAAAAATAGGTCTGAGATCTCATCCGTTCCAAAGAGGGTCAGAAAAAGAAGAACTCATTAAAGTTCACTTAGAGTGTAACACAAAAAGCACTGAGGAAATTTGCAACTGGTTTCCTTTCTGGTCCACTTTAACAGAACTGAGTTCGGTTTATTTGAAAGGAACTTTATGTGAAAACACCCAAACTATACATTAGTTCGCTATACATTAGCATTTCAATGCTAAAATATTAATATATATATATAACTTTGCAACTCGAATATTAATGTAAATTCAGCAAAGTTTACCATACCAAAGATATATTGCATGCTTGCATGAATGACAGCACTTACATACAGGTTAAACATGGGTACAGTAATACAAGCTGGTCTGTGGTAAGCAGTGTAATAATGTAAAAGATACTTACAAATGAAACATTATTTACAACAGATGACTTCTCATGTTTGAAGTAAAGTGTGTTTGATTTTTTTTTAAGCCAAAAAATTTCCAAACTGCAGACATAGCTAATCTCTTGGACAGGTTTTTGTGATGCATCTCTGGTCTTCCTGTCTTCACCCTCAACCTGTATTTATTTTTCTTTCCACCATATTCCACCTTGCTTGCACTAACTGGCTAGAGAGCTGAGCCTAACCTGATCTGCACCACTTCCAGTGCCAAAAAATATTATATTAATTGGCTAGCCACATCTTGTCTATGTTAGAAGTGTGCCATAAAACTATGCTTTGGAATAGTGGCATAAAAATAATCCATACAATGTGAATAATGAAGCTGGTATATCAAATGTCATCCCATCCAGCACTAATGTACTATTTACTGGCATGTCTTATAATGTACTAAAAAGACCTCTTTCATTAAAAATAAGTTGTGCATTATGAATTGCCATTTGTGCAAACATCGTGTACTGCAAAGCAAGTGTGAAAAAGATCTACTTTTATATCTACAGCTGGTGACATTTGCTCACATCTAAGAACAGAACTTTGAAGCCAACACATTTACATACATCTGTTTAAAACAAAATTTGCTAATTGATTGCCCAAAACCCTGTCCCAAACAGCAACTCGGTGCCAGCTATATCTATATAAAAGGGATGTGGGGTGGGGTGGGCAGGTTAAATAAACTCTGAAATGAAATGGCAGCAAATACATGATAATGGCCATACATTTATATAATCTAATGATTTGGGTATAAAAACTAAATTGCTAGATTTCTTGGAAATAAGAATAAGACTTTTAGTAATACATTAATTTTCACAGTGTTCACTCAGCCCTATTCTGATATTTTATTGTTATGCATTTTACCCCCTGTGCCGGTGTGCAAAACGATAATAACCTGTGCCACCTGAGGTGGGCATTTTAACTGCAAAGTGACTATGCAGCTCCATACACCAAGTGGTTGCACTGTGCGTTGTGACCCATTCAGCTTGTAACATTAACTGAATTCCAATTATCTGCGGCCCCAGTTTCCGACTTTCTATGGTGTGGCTGCGCTTCCAGTGACTTCTGGTGAGTACAATTTGGCTTCTCAATGTCACTCAGGTCTTGAAGTTTGTATCAAAAGTGTACTATGTGTTACTACCATCAGTCCAACAATTAATATAACCCTGACCATGAAAAGCATAATTATAAAACAGGAACTGCCATGTACATTTTTATAATCTATATTGTGTTTCGCCTGTTTTAAAAGAAGGCTTTGCATTATAAAATGAAAAATAATATTTTTCCTCTCACCTCTCTTCATGTTCTTGCAAAAGCTGCCAACTGAGGCCTGAAAAATACCACAGTACAGTCTTGCCTTGGCTCTATCTTATCCTGGCTATCCTGGGTTTTCTGACCAATGGGTTGGCAATAAGGGACCTCTGGCGACCTGATAAGACCCCCAGTGTCATCTTCACCCTTAACATGGTGATGTCAGACCTGATGTTGTGCTGCAGCTTCCCTTTCAGAATGGCTTACTACATATCCTCGCTGCAGTGGAAAGCTGACACATCCATCTGCTTGACAACAGAGCTTTTAATGATTTCATGTTTTTACATCAACATCTACTGTAATATGAGTTTTTTGTTATGGATCAGCATCAACCGCTTTGCTACAGTGGTACAACTGCGATGGATCCTACTTCAAGCATTTAAGCAGCCCCGTCACTGCTGGATTATCTGTCTTTTAACCTGGATAGTAGGAACAACCTTTGTCATTGGCCCTTTAGCATATAAGCTGAACCATGCATGTAAAGGACAAGGACCAATTAATTGCTTTGATCAAGTGATAAATAATAACATTGATCAAATGAAAGGATTACACTTTATTGGAGTAGGAGCTTTCTTCTTCATGCTGGGATTAATGCTGCTCAGTTATGGGCTGTTGATTGTACATTTGCATAAAGTGAGCAAGAAAAGCCTGGTAGGTGCCGGATTTGGACCTGGCAAAGGTTTGAGGGTGCGAAGAAAAATCTTGGCCTCTGTAGTTCTTTTTGTGGCCTGCTTCTTGCCCTACCACATCCAGAGGATCAAAATGACTTCAGGGGAAACCGACTGCCAGAAAAAGCAGAAAGACTTTGACATAAAGACAGTGATGATCCTTGTAGCAGCACTAAGCTGCTGCTTGAACCCTGTTCTCCACCTGGCGCTACAATCGCCATGCTGCAAAGCCAAGCGCAATGTCCGAAACCATCCTAAACCTGACATCTCAAGGAGCCAACTCTCACCACACCTACACACGAATAATATGGCAATTTGAACTAAGAGTAAAAATAAAACTGGGAGCTAATGTTTATGGATGTACTACAGCCTTAGATTTTCAATTGGGAGCAATTGGGGCTTTTAAATGTGTAGTCTACAATGTAAACAAGACAGCCAGGCATGATTTTATCTGATATATGCTTAGCCAGATAATAAACTTCAAAGTGCTCAGCCGATACGGTTTTATTCAGCAAAACATATGTGGTAATTTACAGATTAGTTTATCTCAGGTGTAAATATTCCTGAGCCACTGTACTTAAAACCTTCTGTACATTCTGTAAGATGTTGTAGAGGAACGTTTTGCAAATGCACTTCAAAATCTTGTGGAAAAACCTTTTAAAAGAATGTATTACAGCTATTACAAATGCAAAAGAAATTACATTTATGACTACATTTACTACTATGACTACTTTTATTTACTACTGATTTCTAATATTGGCAAAGGTTCATTATGAAACACAGTGTGGGATAGAAGTGATTAAAAATAAAAAAAATAAAAAACTTTACTTAGAAATATTTGAATGTTGTTTCTTTAACTTGTGTCCTCA
>JAYDZG010000010.1:13318395-13334285 GCA_034509265.1 Microcambeva bendego
GCATCTTGGTGGCACGGTGGCTTAGAGGGTAGCACTGTCGCCTCACAGCCAGAATGGTTCGATCCCCGGGTGGGGCGATCTCGGTCCTTTCTGTGCAGAGTTTGCACATTCTCGCCGTGTCCACCTGGGTTTCCTCCGGGCACTCCAGTTTCCTCCCACAGTCCAAAGACTGTCATGTAGGTTTACCCAGCCGTGTGACTGGAAACAGCGGCACACCGGTTCCAAGCCCGGATAAATTGGGAGGGGTGGAGAAAGCAATGGCAAACTACTCCACTATCATCGCCGAAATACTTCATGGATCGATGATCCATCATGTGACCGAGAGTCGGCTGCGACTGAGCGGATAATCATCATCATGCAGCATCTTGTCAAGATACTTCCCAAATATGTTATCATCATTTTGGCGGTATTGAGCACTATCCGAGTGTCTTGCTTTCCCCACTGTGGGATAAATAAAGGATTATCTTTTTTATAGAATTACTCTGAGATTAGATGGCGAGTAATAGCATTGTTGGATCAAGGATATTACAGTTTGCTTTGCGGCCAAATCTGCTCAGTCAGAAGTAAATTAAAAAGTAATTATTCAGTTAAGGTTTAATTAGTGGACTAAAATAATATATTTTTGTTTGTGTGTTGAACAAGCTGTATTCCTTTTTAAAACTATTTGGAGCAACTGACAAGATCAGCTCACCATTTATGTGCTGCTGACAAACAGAACGAATGGAAATGTTGAAAAGCCCCTATTGACGTCCACTGGTCAATGGTTCATTGTGAGCATTCTTCTTCTTTATTCATAATACTACATTTTATGGAAAACAAACAATAGAAAGCACTTTAGTTCCCCTGATGCTCTACACAGCATCAACAGCATAAAATAGAGAACATCTGCAGAGGGGATGCGAGTTATTCACTGAATCACACATACCCCTTTTCCACCAATGAGGTTCCAATGCCGTTCCGGTTCGATGGAATCATTTTGACCTGGTTCAGCACGTTTCCACCAAGAAAAAAAAAGTTTCAAGTGCACAAACAATTGTTCCACTCTGGCTACAGAATATTTGGTTTTTGAGCCTGTGGTTCATCTGTGGGCGTGTCGAAATTTCACTTTTATAAGACAAGCAGCGAGACCACAGTCATGCTGTTTTCTATGGCATTTGCACTTCATATTATTACATTTTGATCCAGTTTGCTGCTTATATTTTCAGACTGATGGAAAAATGAACACTTCACATGACACAGCATACTAAAACACTGAGTGATTAATTTCTGCCCTACCGAGTGATTAAGAGCAGTAATAACAGACAGAAATGTCATGATTCTGTCTCGCCATTTTACTACATTAATACCTGTCGCGCTTTTATTTCACATGACTCCACCTGGTTCCCAAAAACCAATGGAAACGCGTGTCGGTGCTCAAATAAACACCAGGGTTCAAAGGCACCTGAACCAAACCCATTCATGAACGAGAGTTCTTATGCCGTACATGTTCTCCATTTACTCTTGAACCTGTGAATGTACATAGTCCTGCATACAGTGAGGATCAAATAAATCACATGGCATTAAGATGTGTCTCATCAGAGCAAATTAAGTAGCTCTAATTATTTGCTACTTCAGCTTCAATTGATGAAGCTGACTTTGACAGCTTGGAATAAAGCATTATGAGCTAGTGAAATGTTACTATCAAAGTTGCTATAGTCATGCAAAGCCCAAGCAGACCACTAGAATACAAATCAAGACTCAATTACTATAAACAGAAGGTTCCATTACAGAACGGTAATGACTGTGGGTTAAAAATTATTGTCTATCAAAAAAGAAGAGGTGCATGTCAAATATAACACGTGCAGAATTAGTTTAGCGTAGTAAATGAGCTGAAATGTAGGTTGTAGTTTTAGCAGTAGATTTCTTTTTCACGCCCTGACAAACATGATGTTCTTTAGTCATTATTATTCACGTAATTACTTTGCATTCTTTTAATTATTTATTTGCGTTTACTATTTTGCATTTAGTTTGTGCCAGTTCTAAAATAAGAGAGGCAGCATACAAACTGCTTCCATATTTTTAAAGACATTTGGGCACAATTTGTGCACTATTTGTAGCATAAAAAGCACATTTTTGTTTATAAATGAAGGACAAACTTCAGCATGCACACTTAGATCTACTTACTATGCACATAACAGGGCTGGTAAAAACATTAGGGCAAATCCCAGCAGCACCGAGGGTCTGGACCCAATTGAAGGACTGGATGGAATGGGATTAGTGCTTATGTAAAAGAGAAGAGGGTAGTCAATGAACCTCTTGCTTCACTAACTAGTGCTAGTTAGAGATGAAATGGTGGTTAGTAGTATCGTTTAAAGTATTGTTAAAACCGAGATAGGTGTAAAAAAATAAAATAAAATAAAAAATTGCTGTACAGTTAAACAAATGCACAATCATTCCTACCGAAGCAGATAGATGTATGTATGTGTGTGTGTGTGTTTGGAGGGGGAGGGGAGGGAGTGAAAGGGAGGGTGGAAGGGGGGGGGGGAGATTTAGAGGGAAAACATGGTGGGATGTACTGTCAAGAGATTATGAGATATTTAAGCCTTCTAAGGAGTTTTACAAATCAAACCTTATGAGTCATCTTAGCGAACACAACCCACTACTTTTTAGAGAATGCGAGGTAAGTTAACCATTAACGCAGAAGTCTGTGGAGACTTAGAAATAGAAAAATGATCATGGTTAACTAGTGGTGTCAGAATTAACGTGTTAATCACTGCGATAAATATGAAATCATTCATGTGTTAATATAAATGAATGCAGCTGGGTGTTTACTTGGATAAACTATGACTGAGCATCCGGCGAAACCAGAACATTGTGACTAACTGAATAAAGATGCATTTTCAGGGGTCAAGTTTTACTTTAATAAGTTGCCTGATAAATGCATTTTCTTCTTCCACTCGCTTCCCCCTCTCCCTCTGTGTGTGTGTGTTTTATATAAATCTGTTCTTTTTTTATTGTAACTGTACAATATTTTATCTTGTTTTATTCTATTTTATAATTTTGTATCTGTAAATGTTTTATTTAAATCTGTTCTTTTTTGTAATCTACGAATGCCCCTATTTGTCATGTCAATAAAGCTTCTTTAGTGAGAATGAGCCTCCACTTCTCAACTCGCTGTGCCCTACGTAGTGCGCTCCATCATTAATCAGCAGTTAGAGAATTTGTAACCTAGTGTTAATGTTGATTATAGATGACATTTCATGCACCATTTGGGTGAAGGATTTGTTATTTCATGATTCACAAAGTGCACTACATAGTGAAGATCGAGTGCTTTGAGACAGGACCTTGCATGTGTTCATCAGAGATTAAACTTTAGTTTTTGTGCCACAGCTCAGATGCATGTTCATTTTAATTATTTGTGTTTAAGTTTTAAAATTCTATTAGAGAAGCAGCTCCACAGGTAAAGAATCACTGCGCGAGTTCTTCTATCTGGAGCTCAAAGCACGGTCACACAATTCCTCTGTGAGTTTGGCTATTGCACTGTATTGATTAGGTGTACAGTGCCACAACCACACAATGCTGCATCTGCAGTAAAGACCCCCTACGAGCAACACTTCTCAGAAATTCCATTAAGAACCACCTCAGAGTTAGATATTGTAATACATGTTATTATTTTTATTATATAATGGTACTGGTCCCTCTACAGTGACACAGACAATTGAACATGCATTTAAAAGACAATTTCGTATTTCATTGCAAAAGACATGATGACATTTGGCATTGTTGAGAGGCCTGGATTTCTGAGGCTGATGAGATTTCTGCAAACAAAAAGTGCACATTGCTGCCAATTCTATTTGTCTTTATATAAAAGTAAGTGAAACGAGGTTCAGTTTGTGTATTAGTATTTATTTCTTTAACTTCTATCATATTTAAAAAAATATCATGATAATATCGATCATCGTGATATGAAATTTTAATACAATTTATCTCTAGTGCTAGGTGGGCCAGTGACCAATGTGTAATCAGCCAGTTACTCTGGCCACCATATACCTTACAGGCAGTCTGAGAACCTCCATCTAACTAAAACTGAAAAGAAGATTAGCGTTACCGAAGACGGTATGTAAAACAAGCTGACCTCAAGCCAAAACAGTAATGAGTTGATTCAGGGGAAAAATATTAATAAAACACTGTAAACAACCCCAAGAAAGCATAGAAAAGCAAAATTAAGGTGAAAAAACACACCAACCAACTACCTTACATACTAAATTAACCCCCACTGACAGTTAGTACTACTCCCGTGACTTGCAGTACGACAACTCAGTCATGTGGAAATGCAGATGGTGTGTTTATGTTAACTTCATGTTGCACACATTGGTTACAGTCATGACATAATGTAGTTACACATTACACAAGTTTTATCAGGTCAAGTTCAGTGTTAAACAGTCATTTACACATTTTCGGATTGCAGGAAGAAATCTACGCAAACATGGGGGAACACCACACAGAAATGACCCAAGACCTTCTAGCAGTGAGACAGCAGTGTTACTCACCAAGCACACTATGCCATCTTGCTGATGCACAACGTCAACTTTTTAATTTTTTTAAATAAAATATAAAAAATAGCATGTGGAATTATCTTTAGGGAGTTCTTTATGACATGATACTAGTGTGAGCCACTACTGGTTGACTAGATGCCATTTAGCGGACAAAACTGGTAGTGACTGCAGCAGACACTAATTGGCCACCATGTCTGCTAGGGCGGGACAACCAGACTAGATAAGGAAGGGATCTGATTAGAGGAAGACAACCACATTAAATTTTATAATAATGGTTGTTTGGGTTATCATGGTGCTGTATGTCTACTTCTGTCCACCCAAATATAGACAAATGAGCAGAGCTTAGGGTCACAGAACCTTTTGGTGATCAGGGTTTTTGGGTCGCTGTCATTCTGCTTCTCATACCCGGTGGGTGCTGATGTCCAGTGAAAGCCTTCATGACCTTGTTACTTGCTCGCTCTCGCTTTTAGTTATTCTGTAATAGTTGGTGGTGCTAGAGCCGAAAGACACGCTCTGTAAAACGGTTTACTCTTCATGACTTCACTTTAACTACATCTTCTGTTGTTTCACTCAGAGGAAACATGTTTACCCTTGAGTCTGTACATCATGACTGACTTACCAACAAGGCTGATAGATGAGACAAGGGCCTGCTCCAAGATTGTCCAGAACTCACATCGAACTTTTGAGTTTCTGCTAATTATAACTTCAAGTTTCTTGTTATTTTGTGTTTGTATGATTTGTATTGTTTACATGGGTTGTATAAATCCTGTTTATTTAAAATACCCTTCAGTCCACCAAAGAAGTATAGGCCCCTGCTGAGTCTGGTTCCTCTCAAGGTTTCTCCTTATATTTTAGCCACAGTCGCTCTCGGTTTGCTCAACAAGGGGTTTAGGCCTGGTGGTCATTACTCTATAAAGCTGCTTTGTGACAATGTCTATTGTAAAAAGCGCTATACAAATAAATTGACATTACTTTTTTTAAGGTTCATGTTTTACCACTAATTTAACCTGTTCAGGCTCACAGTGGTCCTGGGCAATTGCACCATTAGGTGTACCAATCATACTCTGGATGCCTTATTGAACTTGAACAATATACCACTGTGCCTGTCACTTCACTTTTAACATTAGGGCTTAGCGGTTAAAAGAAGTTGTCCAAGTCACCTACACATAATCACAATAAAACAATTAGTTTCATAATGAGTGCAAGTTCACGTGTGAGCATATCAAGAGCAATATAGCCTGATAAAAAGCTGCAGGAATTCACTCCACTGTCAAATAAAGTTTAGCTTGTCGTTCCACCACAATCTTGCAGATTTTACTACTTCGAAATGGAATTACTCACCTCCCCAACAGAGAATCTGTAGACAACTTTAAACTAATGGTACAAATCAAAACCTGGAATATTAAAATTAACTGTTTTAGTTACAGTTTGCAAACTGTCCAAACTTTTCGGTGTTATATGAGTTATTAATAAAGAACACCAAGTACGTTTAAATGCACAGTAATGATCTGATTTAGCTGGTCATGCACAAAAGCATGCTCAGATTATCTTAATCTGATCAAGGTCATTTTTGTATTATCAGTGCCTAGAATTCTGCACAGTAATCAGTTTATGTGAGCCATATACACAGGTATTCTAATTACCCACTGAGCAACTGTGCCGCTCTTAAATTAGATTTAATTTAACACACACACACACAAAAAAACCCAAAAAGAAATAGCACACAGTAAAGACAATGGCATTACACATACCCATGATGTATTCTCAGGTGTTTAAGTGAGGCTTTAATGCCATTTCAGCTATATACAAGTATATAATGAAATGAATAATTACAATAAATCTGAAGACCTATGAAAAATATAATAGACCTTTCTAATCTAAAAAAAACAGAGGGGTGTACCAAAGACAAGAGTAGTTTTGACCAGAACATGGTACAGAGTTTCGCAACCAGAAAGAAAAAGTAATGACGTTATCATTTTCTTGCCTCAGAACATATCAAGTAAAATTAGGCTGTGCATGTGGATCAAGAGGATCTGGAGATACTTTGGACATAGTAAAATTCATCTTGAAAACGTTATTAAACCAGCCATGATAGTTTGACTCCCCTTAGTTAAAATAATGAGGGTTATTTCTTCACAGTAATGGAAATTTATTGGTGAAATACCCCCTTGAAAGCAATATTAGGCGCTGACTGTTTTATCAACAAAATATGGCAAAGCAACAAAAGCACTGTGAAGCTGTTGGCTGCCTGCCATGCCTTATATCAGCAATCTGTTAGGTTTAGCACAGTCATACAAACATTTGATTTTTATAAACCTGTCAAAGAACTTAATGAGCTTGTGGATACCCTACTCCATCACTGTCTTTCCCAGATCAGGTCAAAGAGTTTGACACACTCAAAAAGATTCATTCACTCATTCATTCCGACTTTTGTGCTTGACGCAACGAAAAGAAACATCAAAAGCACAAATGAAAGTGAGAAAAATGCCTAAACTGTACATAGGAGACGATCTACCCACAGACACGTGTCACCGAAAAAGATTTAGCTTTCCATAATGGTTTAAATGTATAGTTACACAGCATCATTGAAATGATCTAGAGTTTCTCAACCTGCCAATACATGTGTTGACCCACCCTGTGTCGCAAAACACTCCAAAAGTCACCAAACCTGTACCACTGAAGCAGTTGCAAGAGACAGAATAATATGCACTTTTATTTAAATTCAATTTCATTAAAGATGTTAAATAGTTTTCACTGACAGTTTACAAATTTCATTGCTTATGATAAATGAACTTTTTAATAAAGCACTATAAACTATAAAGTTGTCATAATTATTTAATTAATTACTAACTATTTTAGGGGGTCACTCAAGCAGATAATCCTTTATCTGGTTTAGATTCTTTGCTGAATGTCCTTTTTCAACGCTCCTATTATCTTTTCTAAGGACCAACATCAAGAGTGCACTGACGAGTCTACCTCACAATCTCAGCAGTAGTGGGCTAGAACTACTGCTTTTCACTCCTAAACCACTCAAGAGCTTTAATTTTTGAAAGATTAAAGAACTAGTGCTATATAAAGAGCTTTATAAAAAGTCGTGCAGCCATCATTTGGTATAAAGGTATGAATAATTTGTTTTTGAAGCACAAATTGATGAAAATGTGTCATCTTCTGAACATCCCTACTGACCAAATTTTATTGTGCTGCAATAACACTTAACTTGTAAGGTGTGTATTGTACTGCTGTGAATGTACAAGCATCTTCTCGCCTACCTGTCACTGAAATAAATGAGTTCCATCTACTATATGATAACCACCAGACACATGATGCTGCATTCTGAAGAAATTAAAATACAACAGCACACTGTCCTTGAAACCTACCTAGTCTGCAAGGTGTAAAAATGTTCATGCTAGGGCGTTGGAACGTCACAATGGCACAAAAGGTACAAAAATTAAGGTTTTGGAGCAGAATTGACAGTAGCAATAGCTTAAACGTGCAGTTCGTGCTTCAAATGTCTTTAATTTGCTTCGGAATCAATAAAGTAAGTACCTGTCTGTCGGTCTGTCTGTCAAAAAAAAGAATATGGAACCATCTTTCGATAAGGTGTAAAGGGGGCGTCTGTGTGAACATATGAGTGATGGGGATTTGAATAAATCCATCTTCGATCACTAGAAATATCATCTATAAGCTGTATGTTGTATTCAGGTGATGCAAGAAGCCCGTTTGCAAACACGTAACGTGTAGAAGCTGTAGTACTGTTAGACCTGGCGCTTGCAATCCAATAATTATAATTCACTGTTCAGCAATAAAATTGCATGACAAATCCTAATTTTAAATCTTAATAAAACAAATATACACACAGACATCAGCCATGGAAGACTACGACCATTTCTCAACGTCTTACTTACTTTCCAATGACCTCGCAGAGCTCGTATACATCTTCGAAAAGCACATCGTCGTCGGCCATGGTCAACGACCAAAGCGGGCAGTAATTTCCTTCCCAAAAAAATGTCCACGCCGCTGACGATCAAACGCTGAACCGACCACGGTCCCAGTGCCTCCGAATTCCAATGCGTGGAAAATATTCCTGTTCTCGCCCTCCTGGTTCTTCCGAGTATGTGATTGATTTGAAAGCATAAAGGGGCGGACAGGCAGTAAACCCGATTTATTCTGCCCCACCTAATGCCTGTATCCTGGCCCCTTTAATCCTTAGATAACAACAACCAAGCAGTTGGGTTAATCTTTATAAACAACTTCGCACATGTACAAGCTCGATGTTCTGCTACGCGCTGTGCTTCTCCCACTACACTGCGTTGAGCTTCAAAATCACAACTCGCTCTCACGTGAACAAATCTTAATACTGCAAAAAAATGCAATATTCCAAAATCTCCGTGTTCGGTAAGATGCTTCGTAGATCCATATTAATTCGGTAGTAATACCCGGGTTTCACGTTGTCTTTACTCGCTCGCTAATTTTTACTGGAGTGTATTCCTGCATCCAGAAAACCCAGGCTCCACCCACTCACCCTCACGAAACTGGAGCGCCTAGAGCCATCATGGCTGCAATTGGAGAACGTCGTGTTTTGATCCTCAGTTCTAATGAAACACCAGCGGCAGAGCCGTAATGGCGGCAAAATCGTCAGACACGTTATAGTAGGTAAGTTTACTTAATTTAAAAACTGCACATTCGAAATTACTACCTAAATTTTAAAAATACATTTTAGTTGATATTGCTATTAAATATTTAATATTAATTTTAGGTTCTGCAACGCAAGGCAAGACCAGAATTCATAGAGCAGCACACATGAACATTAATTTACAGCTAACCCAAACTTCTGCTTGTTTGGGCAGATGGATGAAACCACATTAGCTAAAGTAAATTAATGCAAATACAAGCTCAACAATGTTTAGAAATATTTCTCTAGTATGATTATAAATAAACACCCAACACACACAAAACTAAATAAATAAAGACAATTTAACATAACCTGAGCCGATAGCGCTAGACAACTCCTTCTGGAGACCTAAGTTCGACTCTTTTCTTGTGGTACATTTTCTTGTCAGGGACTGTATAAGAATTTTCTCATGCCAAGTGAGTTTTGTCAGGTTTCCTTTGATCACTTTGTTCTGTGTGTATTTTTATACTAAATTTGGTGCATTTGGGTGGGCTCTAGACCTGTTGTCAGGATAAAGGGAAGGTGAATCTAATGAGTTAAGCAGGGACTGATTTCACAGCAATATGTCATAATAGAGCCCTTTCTAAAAACCATTCATAAAAAGGATCATAATCAAACATCACATGTTATACAACAGGTTCCATTATTATTAACAGAAGAGCAACAGATTTTTAATGGGAAGTAGGTTTAGGCTTTTGAAGAAATAAAGCACATCTTAGACCTACCCTGTAATTCACACAGTCACTTGCAGAATTCCTCCCTTATATTTACAACCTCAAATCATAAAAAAGTTGGGACAGCAGAGAAAATGCTAATAAAATAAAGACACAGTATTCCTTATAGAGCTCCAGTTATCGATTGTTTTGTATTCCACTTTAGTTATGTCGAGTATTCTATCGCCTAATAGAGTAATCATTTAAGATTTTTTTGCTTTATAAATAGCAAAAAAAACATGAGATTACATTTACAGCAGACACTTTTATCCAAAACTACTTAGTTAACATGATTTTGAGCAATTTAGGATTAAGGGCCTTGCTCAAGCAACCTAGCAGTGATGGGGTGGGGTGTTTAGCACAGTTAAAGAGAATATTTATGTATGGCAAACACAAATCAATCTTTTATTAATAACCTTTTATGTATTGAAAGAGGCAAAAAGTCAGGATAACTTCTGTTAGATCAGGTGAATTTTGCTGTGTGTGTGCAAGTGTGCAGTTCAAATCATTTTATTCTCGCTTTAGTTGTTTCTTCTCCTCTGTCTCTATCGCTCCGTTTTCAGTTTCCGGTCCACGCGATAAGATCTCGGTTCCGTCCTAAATCGCACTGAACAAGTAGGCGAAAGCGGTGAACGTAGTATTTTAATGAACTGCGCGAAAAGTCTGCGGTTTAAGTGCTGTTTCGGTAATGATTTGGGACGCAGCCCTCGGCTCTTTTTGCGACACCTGCCCACAGCGCGAACGCGTAGCGCAGCAGTTAAACTACTCCTGCTGAACGACTTGAGCTTTATCTACTTAGGTGGATGAAACGATTCCTTTTAGCCTTACTTTCTTACATATTTACATCAACCTTAATTTGATTGCAGACAGATTTAGCCCATGTTTGCAAGTCTTGCATTTCATTTTTTATTATAATACAATCGTGCCTTATATTTTCACTATAAAAGTTCATTCATGCATTGGTTTATCTTATATTAATTCTTAAGAGGGTTGCCATGAGTCCAATTCATGTTTTTATTGAATGAATGTATTTTAGAAACAACTATTGTCTTATAAATAATTTAAGCATATACAAATAATATGAAACGCTTCCCACTTTGCAGGAGAAGTTTAGCATGTTTCAGCATGGCTGCACATGAGCAAAATGAAATGTCTATAAAACGCGCAGAAAAGATTCACAGTGCCTTGCAAAAGTATTCACCCCAATTTTTTTTATCCGAATTGTATGTGATGCAGCTGCACAAAATAGTCTTAAGTTGGTGAAGTGAAATGACTCCCCAAATGTATGGAGGAGGTGCTCTAGTTACCAAGGAAAATGCAATATCTGGCACAAAACCAACAGATCTCATCACCCCCAAAACACCATCCCCAAAGGGAAACAGGGTGGTGGCAGCTTCATGCTGTTGGGATGTTTTCAGCATCAGGCACTGGGAAACTGGTCCAAGTCAAGGGGAAGATAGATGGTGCAAAATACAGGGATATTCTTGAGCAAAACCTGTTTCAGTCTGTCAGTGATTTGACTCTGGGATTTGAGGTTCACCTTCCAACAGGACAATGACACAAACCATACTGCTAAAGCAACACAATTAAAAAAAAATTTCAAATTAGATAAATCAACTCTTTAGGTATGATGGGCATGAATTTCTGAAAAGTGCAAACAATAAGACCATCTAGACTGTTACTAACAGAAATGTAAAAAAAACTATTTATAAACATTTCTGATCTGTATACAGTATCCTGTATGAAAAGGGACCATTGATGAAGAGGCATATATTCGGATCTATGAGACAAATGTTAAAACTATGTATTTTTTCAGGAATGTTATGTCTTTCATGTATTTCATCAGAACAATGGCAGGCCTCTGCGATGGACTGGCGCACCGTCCAGGGTGTTACCGTGTGCCTTGCGCCCGTTGAAGAGCTGGGATAGGCTCCAGCACCCCTACCTGACCTCTACCTGTCTGTTGAAATTATTTGGCCTGTCATAAAGGAAATGAACTCAATTCAATTTTGAGGCATCGTTCTGTGTGTGAACAAACAAAGAAACTATAAACCAACCAAAAACATGGTTCCACTCACCTGACAGGAGAATATTTGGTTTGTTGGATGGAGACCTGGTTTGTCCAAGACATTTATGTTTCATGCCTTCAAGTCAATATCGTAGTTCCTGGATAGTGAGCATAATGGTAAATTTAATGTGTCACAACCGTAATAGTTCTTCTTGGATTGGGTAAGTCGATAAGAGAAGTAAGTCAGTCTGTCAGTTTTTTGGATCTGTGCATTTAAACTGCTTTGACCCCTTCGACAAGAGCATCAGCCTTAATTATGAAAAGGACTTTAGGATCAGGCATTGGGGCAGTTGTGAAGCATTTTATTAAAATCCTCCTAGGCTTCCACAGACACCTGTCAGTCGATCATGAGCTATGTAGTCATTCATTTTTGCTGTATATTTATATTATGTTAAAGTAGATGGGACACAGGATGCCCCTGTGTCTCGTTAATAAACTGTTGGTCTTTAGACCTTACCTGTGTGGTATATACAATGTTTGGCCACGGTGCCACATGCCAAGAACTTTAAAGTGATTAACACCTGGAGATAAACTGGTAAAGGCTGTCAACGCTGAGTCAAAGATGAAAGCTTGCGTTCCAATAGTGAGATTATTTCCATGGCATATATTTCACACATTCTAAATTGATCTTGAATACTTATGTCATCAAAATCTTGAAATGGGTCACTATTGTCAGCAAGATCAGATCAGACTGGTGGTACATGCTGGTCTTCATTGACATAATCCAAGTAATCTATCTTCTTTTTTGTGTCTTCTTTAACAAACAACATTAATCTGAAGTTAAATCTGCCTCCTATCAGGTTTAATTTAAATCATCATTTTGTAATTCCTGCAATAGCACTGATCTTCTTTCAAGAAATCAGATAAGTTAATTCAGAATTAGACTAAAGCAGGTACCATGCCTGAGAAAGCATATTTCTGTTAGTTGGAGTTCAAAAGCTGTTTAGTTTAGGACTAGGAATAATCTCTTTCACTGACACTGTCCAGAGAAAGCCCAAATCTAAGTTAAAATACAAAACACAACATATTTGTTCTGATAGATTAAAATAAACATGGTAACTGTATTTATTTGAAATCAAGTGTTTTGAAAACTTTCTGAATCCATTAGAACATACAGTGCAAAATTTCCCATGAGAATTCATTTGATCTATAAACCACATTGTTCTAAAATTGCTGCAGCTTTTCATCTAGTCACAACAAAATTACCAACAAGTAGTACTGATGTTTGTGCACAGCTATTATTCCCACAGCTGGGAGGCAAAAATCAAAGACAAATACATCAGGCAAGAGAATAACAAATGGTTGGTTAGCTTTTTATTGCTTCATTGCATTACCTGGCTCTCCTATCGAACTGGGAGGGATGAATAGCTTAAACATGAAGTACAGCAAAATATTAACTGAATGTATAAAAACTATTTTTTGTTGGATCACCTTTAGCTTGATTACAGCATACGTGTGCTGTGACTTCATATTCACAAGTTTATGCAATGTCATCTGATGTGACACTTAAGTGCCTCTCACCTCCTTTAATGGTTGTGTGGTCTGTATCTCTGTTGCAAACTGCTGTTGACACTTTGAGCTCAGTGGCCACTTCCATCTAAGAACATCTTGTTTGAAGCCTCACAATGGTGGCGTACTATTGTTAGGCCTCATCTTTGTCTCATGATGTCAAAATGTGAACAGCATGATGATGAGGACTGAATACCAATTCTAATTGAACCAGGAAGTTCATGGTTGATTCATGGATGAAATAATTTTGTTGTGAATCCGTTAAGGTTATTGTTAAAGAACATCAAGTACTGAAACTTGGAACAGTTGGACAAATGCATTCAAAAGTTTAGAGAAGGTCACATTAAGTTTAGCTGTAAAGGTTAGAGGGCAATTTAGGTTAATACTGAAGTTTCACCTGACAGCCAAATATCCATAACTTTTTGTGAGTAGTGTATGTCCAGAGGGATCTCAAACTGTGATGTTCAGTCTTGCTTAAACCACTGTGCTTTAATACTCATTCCCGAAAGGCAACCACCACACGATTAAAGAACTACAAACCAGTTGTTTTGACCTCTTCGTTCATTAAAACCATTAAAAGACTTAATTGTCATCAATAACAAGGAAATTACAGACCACCGGCAGTTTGCATATTGAGCCAACAGGTTGGTCTATCCAGTAAGCATGGGTCTCCACTTTATCATCCAACACCTTGATAATTCAGGAACAAGAATTCTGTTTTTGGATTTCAGTTCAGCCTCTAACACAATCATCTCAGGACAACTACACAGCAAACTGACCAAACACAGCATGTTAGACACCACTTGCCAGTGAATTACCAACTTCCTCACTAGCATGAATCAGTAGTGAGGCTGTGAAAGCCTTTAGGGAACCATCAGTTGCTCCTTCGGATTATGTACTCTTCTCATTGCTCTTCTCACTCTAAACAAATCACTGTACCTTCACAAACTTCTCTGTTAAAATCCGAAATCTTGCAGATGTCACTACAGACAGTGGTCCCATCAGTGAAGGGATGAGTCTTTAAGTGTAGTTGATCAGGCAAGTAAAACCTGGAACTGAACACAGGTCATGGCCTCTCATGGATTTCCCTACCAACCATATTTAGATCAGCCTTCAGACACACAAACAATCATGCTACCTTTGAACCAAGTCTTGCTCGACTCAATCCTCTACCCAGGACTCTAGGACCACAAGCACCAAGGCTGTTCTATGTACTCTCACCCAAGTGGGCACATGAGCTTTCTTGTTGTCTTAAAAATGACTAAAAACTCACCTCTTTATCAAGCAATTAAAAAGGTTTTCTACAGATTTGTATTTTTGAACTGTTGTTCTCTGATGAATGTCAATCAAGCTGTTTGGTGCTGTGAGCAAAGGTTAATTTATTAGGTTTATTGTAAAATCTTAATTGAACTGTTGTAAAAAAAATGATAAAGTTAGAGATTCAAGAAATAACAAATCATTTACAAAATGCATTTTACAAAATCTTACAACTCACAAAAATATGTGTATATATCAGTAGCAAGCAGTAACTTTAAAATATTGGCTATCCCAATTGAACTAATTATTGATGAAAAGGATGTCCTTAGAATCAGATATTTGACCTCTCAGGTGGCATAGCATGCAGACACAACTCCCATCCTCTGACTGGCTCTTTCCAGGTAATTGATCCCAGCTGTCCTTTATCAGGAGCATGCTGGGACCAACTCAGTAAAGCACATTGTTTCTGAATGTTGGTCTGTAGTGTCTGTGGCTGATCCTGGATCTCTCTTTTTGGCTTGTGGTTTCCTTGTTCTCTGTATGCAATGGTTTTGTTTTCTGTCTTTGTTGGATTCTAATTGAGGTATTTGGTCTTTGGTTTTCAGTTGTTTTGTTTTGTGTGTTTCTTGTTTCAGTTTTTGTACATTTCAGCATCGTCTTTGTTTATGTTCTGTCATTTCGGGCTTAGTTTTCGTTTGTTATTTAGTTTTTCACTATGACGAGATTTTTAGTTTTCTGTGTTTAGTTTGTTTGTCTAACAACTATACCTTTTTTATCATCTCTGCATGTGTGTTCTCCCTTTTCATCTGGCTTAGTCCCTTGTTCGCCGTCAGTATCGTGACAAAGATTATTTTACACAAGGCAGAGGCACTGACATGGTAGTAAGGGATTAAATCTAAAGTCTTGAATGTAAGTTTAAAGACAAAAAGTTGAATCCAGTAGTAAACAATTGAAACAACTAACATGCCGAAGTAAAGCCTGCTGAAGTTCTGGGATAGATAGATAGATCGTTCAGATTTATTTGTATTTTGCCAGATTTTAAATCTGAGATAAAGTAAAACATAATTATATCCAAATACAACATGCTAGTCAAATAAGTAACATGACATCTATATTTGAGTATGCAAGATACATTT
>JAYDZG010000010.1:13372807-13384868 GCA_034509265.1 Microcambeva bendego
GAAGCCCTTTAAAAGTTCTGGTGCGACGAATTACATGAGGCCAATTACAAGAGGCACCAGTAACCAAACAACACAGGGTGGGCAGAACAGAGATCAAAGGTAACCCTGAAAGAGCTGCAGAGTTCCCAAGCAGAGTCTGGAGTATCTGTCCATATTACCACAACAAGCCCTACACCCCATAGTGGTGGGCTTTATGGAAGGGTGGCCAGAAAAAAAGCCTTTACTTAGAGACAAAAATAGGAAGGCTTGTTTTAAGTTTGCCAAAAGGCCTTTGTGAGACTTCCCAAATGAATGGAGGAAGATGCTCTGGTCAGATGAAACCAAATTTGAACTTTTCATCCACCAATGAAAATGCTATTACTGGGACAAATCCAACAGATCTCATCACCCCCAAAACACCCTCCCCCAGAGAAACATGGTGGTGGCAGCATCATGCTGTGGGGATGTTTTTCAGCAGCAGGGACTGGGAAACTGTTCCGAGTCGAGGGGAAGATGGATGGTGGTAAATACAGGGATGTTCTTGATCAAAACCTGTTTCAGTCTGTCAGTGATTTAAAACTTGGACGGAGGTTCACCTTCAAAACATGACCCAAAGCATACTACTAAAGCAACACTCGAGTGGTTTAAGGGGAAATGTGTAAATGTATTGGAATGGCCTAGTAAAAGCCCAGAGCTTAATCCAATTGAGAATCTTTGGTCAGACATGAAGATTGCTGTTCACCAGCAGAAACCCTCAAACTTGAAGGAGCTGGAGTTTTGCCTTAAGGAATGGGCAAAAATCCCAGTGGCAAGATGTGGAAAGCTCATAGAGACTTATCCAGAGCGACTTGCAGCTGTAATTGCCACAAAAGGTGGCTCTAAAAAATACAGACTTTAGGGACTGAATAGTTATGCACACTGAAGTTTTCTATTATTTTGTCCTATTTGCTGTAAATGAAATGATACAAACCCCCAAACAATCAATTTTAATTCCAGGTTGTGAGGTAACAAAACATAAAAAATGTCAAGGGGTGAATACTTCTGCAAGACACTATATTCTGCTGTGCTTGGTCAGTGATTCTATGATAGAACCTTAATTCAGTAAAATATTTTCCAAGGCAGTAATTGTAAACTGAAATAAACTAAAAACCAAATACACAAGGGTGGTGTCTTAAATGAGTTTACATACATTTAATCATTCCTACCTTGGAATTGCACTTGTAAATGGGATGCGTGATGGTCTCAACAAAATGATGTCTCATACACCTGTCAGGATCGGAGTGCCCCAGGTGTCCATTCTCAGCCTTGCATGTAACTCCACGCAAAACATTCAGTAAAGGACATGTGACCAAAAGAAGAACAATCCCTGGCTGACTCAATGCACCGGCTTTCCTCATTCTTTTTCCTTTGGATCAAATGCAAAACTGAATAAACTTGTCAGTGGAAACTGATGACAATAGAGAAGCTTGACTCAAAAGTAAAAAACCCAGCTTTCTGCCCAAATCTTTAGCCACTTGGGTTGAACTGGAGTGAGGATTGGGTGAATTGGCGTTTTTTGAGCATACCCATCTTCTTTTACTCTGCCTGTGAAATTCTTTCTGTAGGAAGGAAAAAAAAAATTAGAATAAGATGCATGTTAAAGAAATGCATCCTTATCGACATCTAGTCTATAATAACAAGTTTTTATACTGTAACTTATTATTAGAAGAGACATTTTTATAACAGAATGTTACATTTTTATGTAACAGTTTGTATTAACAAACACCCTAACTAAGAGAGGCATTTTACTCAATCACTTAGATTCAGGGGACTGGTATTAAATATACAGCCAATATGTGGGCTGTGTTGCATGATGTTTGTTGGCAGTCCACCATGCTGTTATTCTAACAGACCAACTACAGACAAAATCTGTTTTTATTACACAAAGAAGGAAACCCAAGCCATTAAAAAACAGCCTTCGGCAAATGGCTTTTCGAAGAAAGACTTGAAAAAATAGGTCTCTGAAAAGGTACTCTCTAAACAAGTTAACAGTCAGTTTAATCCAAAACAGATTTTATAAATACTTTGGATGATTCATGCAAGGTATTGTGCTCAGGAACATGTTTTATGTATTTTATTATCTTTTAGGAATGTTTTATGTGTTACAGTTGAATATAACAAGGCATAAACAAACAACAAAGTCATCTGGACATTTTTAGTACTTGAATGAGCAATATCCCTTAACATTGCCAGGATGTTTCAAGGGGATGATTGTCTGAATTATGTAAAAAGGTGTTCTGTGTATATTATTTTTCTTTTCTGCCCAAATCTCATCATCTGTTCTGAAATCTCACACACTTCAAGTTCATTTAAAATGTACCCTTGTGTTTTTATTTCTGTGGGAAACCATTTGACTTCACCAGTCCATGTGTGAGATATTTAAGAATCAATTTGTCTGTTAAAATAAATACTCTCTGAAATGTTTAACTGCTCCAGAAACTTGTGTGGCAAGTTTACACAAGAAGACATTACAAACTGTTCTTAACTTGGATACAGCACTTGCAAGGCACTCTCTTTTCATCAGTTGTTTAATATCATTATATATACTGGGTATGAGTGTGGCTTTTGTCATCATCCCGCCCAACATGTGATGGTTGATTTTCAGACCTTTCAAAACTAGTGGCCATATTAATTGTATACAAAGCTGGATGGAATCCTTTTTATTGATCACTTTGAATAGCATCTATGTACGAATGTGGAATAATTTATGAGTGAATCACCAGCAAATTATCAATTAAGTAAAAGATAACACCCAATGACTTGGATTGTTATAAAGTAAAAAAAACAGATGAGGCGGAGACCACAAAGTGAAGCATAGTTCTCTTCTTTCTCATGTCCTGTTATAATTATATAATTGGAAAATCTCAATTAGACCACACTGGCCAATTGTATATACATACAATTCACAATTTCTTAATATGAAAAAGTAAATGGGTTGTTTTAATCGAGGGAACTTTGTAGTCCCTTACCTCAACCAGCTTTTACACCTTTAAACTTTAAATTCTTGTAGCCAATAAGATGCTCATATAACAGAATTAATGTTAGTTGTTTGACATGTGTTTTTCGATTTAAATGTGGCAACATTCTAGTTTATTCTAGTCTAGTTCATTATTAAGTATTCTCTTATTAGGAATTAAGCCAGGTCTCTGTGGATAACATTTATTTCTTTGTAGATATTACTGAAACAGAGTGGATGTTGGAACCAATAGTACAGCAAACCCCAATGATCAAGCTGGACGTCCTGTTGAAGGCAAGTTTCGGACTACTATTTAATGCAAAGGTAAATTTTAAAGATCCAAAACTGTTTAATAATAAACGTATCAAACTTTTTTTTATTGTTTTAACTGGTTAAACTCTGGTTAACTCATTACTACACTTATCTGCTATTGGTGTAACTATTGCCAAAGCTGCATTAGTGTTTCATGATACAACAAGAAAAAGAATAAACATTAAAGAACTTTAAGCAATCTTTTTTACAATTTTGATATATTGTGCATTAAATTGGTCACCAATAAATGATTCAGTCGAGTAGCCACTTTGCCTAACTGTTTCCAAGTACTGAAAACAGAGCATCTTAAATTAGGGTACACCAAACAGAATATGGATACCAAAACAAGCCTTGCTCACAGTTGATAAATGACTCCTGCGTATGCACTTCTCTCTTGACCTAACTTTGTGCCAAACAATTGGATTTCTCGACATTATTTCATTGTAATTAAACAGGGAACAATGATTTATCGTTACTGTTACAGACAGGTCTGTATCGTTATTACTATAAAAGGCAGGTGCACTCTTTATTGAGATGGGATATATCATTAAAATGGGGCATTTAGGTAAAAACATGCAATGGTGATTTGATCATCTAAAACTATTTATTCAAACAAAAGCCAACAACAGTGATGGGTATACCCTTACAAAATTGTTTTTAAAAATCTCAATAACTTCTCATTTGCCCTTGAGCATCAATTACAGCTTGACAACGATGTGTCATGCTGTTCACAAATTGACAAAGGTGGCCTTCAGGTTATTTGGGTTCTGGATTACAGAGTTACAAGCCTTTACACAGCGAATTAGCTGATTCCTAGCTGCTCCCTAATGATGAGCTGGAGCATTGTCATCCATGAATATGAAATTATGCCTGTGTTGTTCAGGCACACACCTGTAAATCGACAGCACTGAGGCCCACGGGCCTCTCATCCAGCATACATGCTCCCTGGCCCATGCCAATGATGCCTGTGCCTGGTGGTGTGGTCAGGTTTTTTGGCATTCATCATCTGGTTCCACAGGGTACTGCTCACAATGAAGTGTTCATCAGCGTGGGATGTGGCCAAAGGTCGTCCACTTCTATGCCTTTCTGGGACTCTTTCAGTCGCTCTTTATCTCTGCAACCTACTGATGACACTCTGTGACACTCTGACCTCAGTGGCCACATCTTGGCTCCTCTAAAGACTACTACTAGTTGGCTATCTTTCTTCTTAACTATTTGTAGTTGGTATCATTGGAAAAGCCTTGTGTTGGACTGGATAGCTGGTCACAATTAATGCTGCCCTGCACAATATTATTCCAACGCAGCACTACATTACAAATTTCCATCCCTTTCATGAGAAGATGCATTCGGATTGATAGTCTTAAGGCCCCCTATATGGAAGTTTATTTTTATTTTATTTTATGAATGTCACAGATGTGCAAGTTACCTATTTTATTGGTGCACCAACTAAGACATCCCAATACCAGAACAGTTGCTAGCTTTTAAAACTGTTTTGACTTAATGTCTGTTTTTTTCCAAAAACAATTTAACACCTGATGAAATCCTGTTTTTTGTTGTTGCGTTCCAGTAAATTAAAAACATATTTAGACTTGTTTTGTGTAATTTTAGAATAGAAATAACTTCTATTTTATACACACCTGAGCAGGCATAATGATTAAATGAAAACATAATCATCTCAAAATCTAAGTAAAATTGCCTATGCCACAGTCTATACATCTTTAAAGTTGTAGTGTTCTGGTCTTCCACACTACATTTTGTCCTTAAATCACACGTGACTAGGGGGATGACGCCATATTATACGTGAGATATGAATGTTTTTCTTTCCAAGGAATGATCCAAGTTGTTTGTGCACTGATATGCAGTGAAAAATCAAGGAAAGAAAACAATATAGAGAGGGAGTGGACTGGGATACCCAGCAGGGATTGTCTGTTTAGCAGAGAGAATTGGGGGTAAATAAATATAACATATTATGTAGTATTGGTAAAACAGATAATGAAATAATGAGAGTTAAATGAAAGCCAAGTATAGACTAGAGATAAAAGTAAAAGTTTAAACAATTTTGGCCACCAGTACCATAACATTAGTATTTTGGTTTGGCATGGATGATAAGGTTACCGGTACTGTGAAGCTGTAAACTTTTATACTACATGATTTGGAGTCTGCAACAAGTCCATCTATTTAGCATGATAGATACTTTTCAGAAGTTGGTGAGTGTTCAGCAAGCCTCTTAAGTGAGATGTTTGAGTAATTCACTCACAGCAATCACCAAAAACTATTGGACTTGTTCAATAACAATAAAGGCACTCATATGCAAATCACTAGCCTATTTTCAAGTCCTGAGTGAAGTCGATTTGCTTCAAATGCCTTGTATGTAAACAATCTCCAAAACTTCTTTCTGGTACTCTTTAAATGAAAATTTTACAAATCCCTTCTTTCTATTTTCTTAGTTTTACCTAATATTCCAACAATTGTATTTAATTTTGTAGAAACTTCAGATGTAAAGTTATTGTACAAGGCAATTTAGTCATTAAACATCAAAATTGGGAAATTATGATCGGAGAGACTTAGGCTTTTGTTTTGTTGGTGGGCTGGTTTTTGTATTTTAGACAATTTGGTGTAAAAACAAGAAAAACATTCAGTTAGCAGTGAAATGTATTTACTGTTTTACACACTATTTTACTGGGAAAAAAAATGAATACCCGACATTT
Source organism: Microcambeva bendego (assembly GCA_034509265.1). Taxonomy (NCBI): domain Eukaryota; kingdom Metazoa; phylum Chordata; class Actinopteri; order Siluriformes; family Trichomycteridae; genus Microcambeva; species Microcambeva bendego. Next base: position 13,378,802 of record JAYDZG010000010.1, read on the forward strand.
GGTAAAGTTGTAACCTCACAGCATGAAGGCCTAGCCAGCTGGCTAGCGGCCTTTCTGTGTGGAGTTTGCATGTTCTCTTTGTGTATACATGGGTGTCCTCTAGCTGCTCTAGTTGCAAAAACATGGAATCAGGCTCTAAGGAGCAATTAAAATTTTCCTAATTTGACTTTTGGTTCTATTTCATTTTGTTTGTAGGATTTCTGTAAATCCTAAAACTTAAATTAGTCTTCTGGCCACACAAGGAGTATGGCACCCCGCTGAGTCTGGTTCCTCATTGGGATTCTTAGTGTGAGTTCTTCCTTGCCACTGTCACCCATGGCTTGTTCAACAGGGTTTTTTGATCTGTCAGTCCTGGATTCTGTAAAGTTGCTTTGAAGCAATGTCCCAAATGTGCTATACAAATACATTTGAATTGACTTCATTTCTACAACCAACTATGTTGTAGGTAAGTCTTATTCTTTAGCCTACATTTGCATGGTATTAAAATAGCAAATACAAACAGTTTGATATGTCTCTGGTTAATTTGAAAGGTATCTTTAACTCATCCAGCTTCTATTTCTTTAAACTACAAGCACCTCTGTCCTCTCTGACGCCTCACACCTCCTATAACACTCGTGTATTACATCATTATTAGGCGCTTGTTTAGTACCCTATTGTCTGGGCAGCTTTTAATAAACCAAAGGGCAGATTCCAACAAGGACCATAAAACCCTTCCCCCTGTCCCTGGGCTCATCTGCACCCACACAGCATGCCAGTCCCAATCAGAGGTACTGCCGCCATGCTTTAATACCATTGACTCGTGCCTTCTGTATGCTACAGCTAAGCCTTACACTAAATTTATCTCTTGTGATGTGATGAAGACAAAAATGTAGAAATGAACAAAGCAAAGTGGATGAAAGGAAAGGGATCTTGAAAGCTTAAAGTAGATAAAGTCCCATTAGACACATTCTAAGCAGTTACAAAACTTATGTTTATCTCTCTTCTTAAATACTTGCTTTGTTCTTTACAAGTTACTATATGCTATAACTTAAAATATATTTTTTAAAAATTTGAAGATTAAATATTAATGATTATTATCAACTACGCTACCAACAGTAAGTTGGTTTCATCCCAAACTGCTTGTGGTGTTTATGTGTCCTCTTTAACTCACCTTTTTAATTAGATTATACTGGTTCACAACTGGAGTGCTAAAGTGAATTCAATGGCTGAATTATTTGTCTTCTTTGAGTTAGTACTCACCCAAACGCTCATCCCAAGAAGCCACGGAAAACACATCACCTATTAGACACTCATACCATCAACCTGCTCCAGACTGCAACCAGGTCACTAAATACGCAAAATGATCCCTCATATTCTGATAAATAGTAATATCTGATTTGAGCTATAGCAGTAACTTAAACAAGCACAACAATCGTGAATTTGATAGGGCTTCCTTAAGTGATACAAAAATTGTACCTAACAGACATAGTTATTCTTAACATTTGTCATCATATCACACATTGCATATAGATATATTGGATATACTATTAGAAACACTAAACACCCTTAGTACTTATGAACATGGATATTTGGAGCCGCAGGTCACGGTTAGGTCCTTACCTTTTCTCCAGTTCCACTGAGTTCTTGATATCCAATATTAGCTGGACTATCCAAGACTAAAACAAAGATGTTTTAACAACCATTGCTTTTAAAACCTCTTCACTCCCTCTTCAGTTGTTCTCTCCCCTCTTCTTTCCCAGTCATTCCCTCTCACGCACACCGATTGTGTGTTAGCTCCGACTCCCTCTCCACCCTCCCTCCCAACCTGTCATCACACCACACCACTCCCCTCCACCTCCACCTACTTTGTCTTTAACAGCCCACATTTTATAGAGAAATCAGAAGAAAAAAGAAAACGACGAATAATACACATCTCAGGATTGATTGAGCAAAGTGACACACTCGCCATATATCACATAAGAGACACACAAACCGCTGACAAACCTCAACAACCAAATGGGGATTCCAGCCATGGAATGATAGCAGAAAGAGAAAGGTATTTTACGAGGGCAATAAAACTGTTCTCCAAATTTGTTTATTTAAAACAACTGGTCCAAAGCCTAATAATTGCAATTTGAGATTCTGCTCAAATTAGCACATCACATCAAAAAAGATTTTGCTTTTCACAATAAAATAAGAAGGATAAAATCCAAATATGTATGTTAATTCTATGCTTAAATATTGATAATACATTTTTTAATTAAGATTTAAGATTGTGTTGTGGTTTGAGACATACTAACAAATGTCAAAACACATCTACAATATCCAGACTAAGATAACACTGTATGTGTCAATTAGTAAATGTCCCTAACTACACATGTATGTAAATAATGGTTGTAAATAATTTGCTGGGAATATGTCTGCTAGCATGGTGGCATAACAATTACACAGTACATAATATAATAGCATAATATCATTGATACAATGTTAAAAGTGGTTGTAAAGTATAATAACCTACTATTTGTGCAACTGTGCAACTGTAAAAATGTAAAATTTTATAATTGTAAAAAATATATTTGTAAGATATACAAGTATGTATGTTTTTAATTTACCTCATTACTTTTTAAACTATATGTTCAGAAACATTTCAGGGTATTTTAAGCCAATTATTATTATTTTTAACTTCCTGGAATGCTGGCTAAAAATCTACCACACTATTTAGAGAAAAACTCCATAATGTTTTATTATCCAATTTTATCCTAATCTGAATGTCTAAACGATGCCCTTTTTAATGTTAACTGACACAACAGACCTGCAATAAAGTTAAAACATTTCCCCTTTTGGTAGTGTTTTATGCAAATTCTGACAGAAGTGGACAAAAGAAAAGCACATATTAAATTACTCTAAATAATGGCACCAGGGGTGAGTGAGTCTTTAAATTCTTCATACATAAGAGATGTAGAACAAGCATGTAAAACAAACATATCTGATAGTCAGATTTCAGTAGTTTTTATTCAGCAGTGTGAGGGAGAAACACCAAACCATAAAAAAATATTTTTAAAACAACTACATTATATTCCAACACAATCCTCCCAAAAAGTTGAAATATATGCATGCTGGCTAATGAAAGCTGAATATTCTGGGACTGTGGTTAGTTGGCTTTAGGATTAAAAGATCTTAACGATGTTTATGAAACCTGCAAAGATTCTTTGAGCCTCAGATTTACCTCTCACTTACCATCTTATGTTTTGGCATAACTTTACAATCATCATGTCAATCTCTTTTTTATTTGTTATTGAGTACCTTATGTAGTATTCTTTGTGTAGTGACATGGTACCCTATAAAATGACCAATTTATGGGTAGTTAATATAAAACAAATCACAACATAGTAAACTTACAATAACTAATTCACTGCTGTGGTAAAGAAATTGGCCATGCTTGTGAGTAGTGGTTAGATGACATACTGTTTCATCAGCTACCTATTTACTTTCACTTAGCACAACTGTAAAATGGAATTTGCAGAGATTTCCAGACAGCATCAACTTTTTTAAAGTGGAATATCTTATGTTTGCCTCCCCTGTGTCTTTGAGAGCTCTTTTGGGATATGTGAGCATCACATCGTCCCTTTCCCATGACTCTACAACAATCACAAATTAGCAAAACAGAAAAGAAAAAAGAAGGCATGATCAGGTGGGTAACAATGTTTTTATGATTTATGAATAATATTCTTACAGTCTGAAGATGGCTTGCATGTTCCCTTAAACCATAACAGAGAAACTGCTTTGAGGTTATGCACAGCCTGTTTTCAGAGTGAAAAATGGTTGAAGGAAATTACTACTGATAGACTTGAGAAGGATTTCAGTCTTTCTATTACAGGCTCGATTTCACATCTCATTTCAAACTACATGTAAAAACAGGAAGGGTCTCATAAATCTGTCTGATTCATGTTACAAAGGTAAATGCATAAAAGCAGCCGTTCTGCTTTTCAAAAGGACATCTACAGGGAAAGCTAATCTGAATTTAAATAGTCTCACAGTTTTAATTTACAGCCTGTATAGGATAACCTTTTTACCATATAAAATGTTCAGGCTTTACCTAGCCAAACACGCACTGATTACTGTACCAGTTACAACTGTTGAGCCAGAGAGAGCACACATAAGGTATGAATGTAAAAGGTCCGCAAATGTATAGTATATTAAACTCTGTTTGAACCAGTGCATGAGAGACTCTGAGTAGACGAGAGAGAGAAAATATAATAAAGGTAAATATAATATATGTGAACATAAGTAAAAACACATTTGTAAACGCACATTAAAAAAACATTCTGAATATGCTGCACCCTTAATTTTTAACATAAATCCTGATTAAAATAACAATTTAGTTTCAGTTTACAGCCCCGAATAAGGTCTGGTTTAGTGAACAATGAGGCTTGCTTCAGCAATTCTAAAGCATTCTAAAGAATTCATTAATGCTAGGGGGTCATGGGTAATAAAACGATTTGGTTGAGTCCATGGTAGTCTATACAGAGACAAGGACCCATCATAACTGAGAAAAAACTGCTTTTGCTGGTGAGGTCAAAAGAAAAAAAAACTTCCAGTCTCCAGCTCTGGCACTAATTAGAAAAACATGGTGTGATGTCTTGAAGGCGGTTAATGGCATATTTGTTAGGGCAATTTGGAGTGAGGATTAGCATTTGCAATACCTCCAGATATCTTATAAGACATTTCCTATAATCCACTCCATAAAATATTGTATGGTCTCACAGCTTTCAAGAAGCTTCATGCAACAGCACCTCCACATATTGTGGTCTGCATTATTGACTTGGCACATTTTTACCACTGGATGCCCTTCTTGATGCAGCCCTCCTATTTATTCAATCTTAGGACCGGCACTACAATGCACTAGTTAGCGGCTAGATTCCAATAGAAAAATTCGATTCAGTATCCCCAAATAATGGTGGCATGTTTTTGGACTGTATGAGGAAACCGGAGCACCCAGAGGAAACTGGACATGGGGAGAACATGCAAACTCTGCACAGAAAGGACATAGATTACCCACCCTTGGGATTGAATCAAGGATCTTCTAGCTGTGAGGCAAGCGACCCACTAAGCCACCATCATCAAAGGCAGTAATTTTATATATTTGTGCTATATTAAATTTACTATATTACAGGGTGCAGAATAAGATTGAGTACATCAATCTATATCTGAACCCTGTAAATATATAAAAAGTGCAAATATATAAAATTTCTTGTCCACAATCTCCAAATCTGAAATAACTTCATCAGTATGGCAGTGGATGGCTTCCTGTCAGGAATGGCATTCCTACTAGGTGCCAATGATTGGATCTACTATATATACCCTCAATGCAGTCTTTTAACTGATGTCCCACAGGTATGTGTACTTGGTCCTCCTCTGGTCTTTCAAACATTTGTGTTGGTTACCAATACCTCTAGGCTCCTAACTGGCTTCCTGTAACTACGGTTATTTACAACCGTGTTGCTTGTCTACAAAAGCCAAAAATGAACCAGCTCCTAGTGGAGCGTGAGTGATTTTGGAAAACAGACAGGATTGTGATTTTGAATAATAACATATAAGTATAAGTATAATAACAATTTGAAAGCAATACAAAGTTTCGTTTATACCCAGCTTTGGTATTAAAAAATGATATTTGGTAGGTTGAATTGAGATTTTTAGTTTAATAAAACCTAAAATGTTTAAGTTGCTAATAAATACTAAGTTTATAGTTAAGTTTAAGATTATGTCTAATTATAGTCAGATTTCAAGCATTCCATTTGTCTTCAAAATTCTAGAAAAAGTAATTCCTAAACAACTATGTTCTTATTTACATGAAAGCAGCATTCATCAAAAAATAGGATTTAGGCCCAACCACAGTACTGACACTGCATTAATAAGGGTTTAAAATGATTTATTAATGTCCACTGACTATGGGTGTGTCTCTTTTCTTGATCTATTAGATCTTAGGGCAAAACCTAACAAGACAAACACAATCAGAAAGCATTAAGATTGTGTAAACTATATAAAGAACTGGATGTAACTTTTAACTCAGATAAAACAGAAGGTATTA
>JAYDZG010000010.1:13432743-13445997 GCA_034509265.1 Microcambeva bendego
CGACGCTCTTCCGATCTTGGCTTATGCTATTCGCACCCTGGTTTAAAGCAGCAAACTGTACAATTTGCATCCTGGTGTGAACAGCGATTTATAATATTTACACCCATAAGTAATTATCATAAGATTACAAATAATTACAATATTTTTAATATTATTTTCAGATTTAGTTATTTTTTTTTGCTTTCTTTTTGGGGCAAAAATAGCTATAATGTGTGGGGAATACTATGTGTACCTGGGGGCAAAAAGATATGCTGTTTATTTAATAAAATATATTTAATCTTTTTCTTCTTTTGGCTGCTCCTGATAGGGGTTGCCACAGCGAATTGTAATCGGCAGTATAGTTTTTATGCCAGATGCCCTTCCTGATGCAATGTCCTGGCTTGTGTTTGTTCACTCCAATGAACAAGTGAATGCATCCTAATGGCTAGGTACCTGTGGATAATCTCCATAGTTATCTCATGTACATTTAAATGTTAGCTGCACTAAATGAATGAAGAATGAAAATATCTGTCAACTGTTTGAAATGTTTGTAAGGACCAACCAATAAGGTGCAGCATGAAATATTTTTTTTACTCAGCGTTCCAGGCAAATGCCTCATGTACAAGCTTTGGAATACGTAATAGGCTGTAATAGGCTGAATCAATTCCTCAAAAAAACTAAAAACTAGTAAAATGAAGAAAGCAGTGATGATTTTTCTTTTTGCTCAACACCTTAATGTTGCGGGCAGATGATGTGAAAAAGCCACAGGCTGTGTCTGAAACCACATATTTAAACAGTACATAGCAGTACTTACACCAGGTTTAATGTTGGCCTACAGTTGAATACTACAACTGCATACAGCCTACAATGAATACTACAATTCTGTATTTGGACACGCTTGCTGCCCATCTGCTGTTTAGGATGATAGTGGAATTTAGGACGCAGCTGAGATTTGATAGGACAAACAGCAAAATATAAAAAGTGAAAAAAAATAATGAGGGGAAAACAGAGAATACTGGACATAGAAAACCGTGAGAAAGATCATGAAAACTTTTCTTCATTGCTACCACATGCAATTTTAAAGACTTGGCGAACTCACATGAACACACACTTAAACACCAAATCTACTCCTCTGTAAGATAGAATCTTGACATTTTTTTTGCCTCCTACAAAAGCCATAAAGCCTTCCAAACAAAACGCTAAAGGTTAATTAAGAGCTGAAGCCGATGTTTAAAGTGGAGGGAATAAATATTTGATCCCTTGCTGATTTTGTAAGTTTGCCCACTGACAAAGATATGAACAGTCTTTAATTTTAAGGGTAGGTTTATTTTAACAGTAGGTTTATTTTAGCAAACAAGACTTAATACTCGGTGGCAAAAACCTTGTTGGCAAGCCCAGCAGTCAGACGTTTTTTTGTTGTTGATGAGGTTTGCGCACATGTCAGGAGGAATTTTGGTCCACTCCTCTTTGCAGATCATCTCTAAATTATTAAGATTGTGAAGCTGTCGCTTGGCAACTTGACCCTTCGGCTACCTCGATAAGTTTTCTATGGGAGGTCTGGAGACTGGCTAGGCCACTCCATGACCTTAATGTGCCACTCCTTTGTTGCCTTGGCTGTATGTTTTGGGTCATTGTCATTGGAAGACCCAGCCACGACCCATTTTTAATGTCCTGGCAGAGGGAAGGAGGTTGTCACTCAGGATTTTACGGTACATGGCTCCATCTATTCTCCCATTGATGCGGTGAAGTAGTCCTGTGCCCTTAGCAGAGAAACACCCTCGAAACATACTGTTTCCACCTCCGTGCTTTACAGTGGGGATGGTGTTCTTTGGGTCATAGTCAGCATTTCTCTTTCTCCAAACACGGTGAGTCATAGCCAAAGAGCTCAGTTTTTATCTCATCTGACCACAGCATCTTCTCCCTGAACATGTGCCTTTTTGAGCAGGGGGACCTTGCGGACACTGCAGGATTAAAATCCATTACGGGGTAATGTGTTACCAATGGTTTTCTTGGTGACTGTGGTCCCAGCTGCCTCGAGATCCTTAACAAGTTCACCCCGTGTAGTTTTAGGCAGATTGCTCACCTTCTTCTTGATCAAGGATACTCCACAAGGTGAGATTTTGCATGGAGCTGCAGATGGAGGTCAATTGACAGTCATTCTGTATTTCTTCCATTTTCTTAAAATGGCATCAACAGCTGTCTCCTTCTCACCTAGCGTGCTATGTGCTATGATCTGGGATTGCTGCAGTTGGTTCTGTCTAGTTTCAGCAATGTTGTGTGCCCACATAATGGGGTCAGCTGACTACCTGAATTTACTGAATGACCTGGTTCTCCATCAATGGATTTTTTTCTTTCTTTGAGGAATGTTAGCTCATTTCCCATGGGCACTGGCCTCCATTCTCTAATATTCTTTGGTTTGTGTGATGATGTCTCTTTATAATCCCACCAAAGGCTTTCTGAGTGGTTCAAGCCAGCTGACTGTGAAACCTTCTCCAGAATCTTCCTGGACTGAAACTAATCCTCAAGGTATGTTGTGTTACATTGTCCTGTTTGAAGGTCTAATGGTGGTTCAACTTTCCCACTTAATCTTTCTGATACTAGACTGAATCCCTCTTGCCCTCGACATTCTGCAGGTTTCCATTGTCGAATCACCACCATGCTCAACTGTAGGCAGGGAGTTTGTGTACTGTAACTGTAATTTCGCTTCTGATAAAGGCGTGTGCTAAATGCTGAAAATGTGTAATATCCTATTGGGAGCTGCATATTTGCTTCTTGCCGTTGTAAAAATCTCACTGATAATGTGACTTTGTAAACAATGTTTATAATGAGCGGAACTGGCAACCATTTTCAATTCGCTCTTCTTTGTTTTTTTTTTGTTGCATTTTTTAAATTGACAGTTTTTTTAACCAATAAAACTCTTCACATATAAATGACGTAATGGCATCGGAAGCTCGTTCCCCAATCGGAATGAAGACACTCACATCGTAAAGTTGAGTGTTTGTTTTTCATCCTCCCCCTTTAAAAGTTTACAAAAAGCGCGAGTCCGTGATAAGCCTTTCACGTGGTCGAAATAACTAGCTGTGATTGGTTGGAATTGTAGAAGAAGGTGTGTCCTATGGCGGCGTGGGTTCGCTTGAGTGACAATTATATCAAGTTAGAGCTAAGTGCAGAGGGGGAAGTTTCTTATTTCGCTTTATTCTCACTTTCCAATACATCAGTTGTGCCGGGCCGTGAGTGCGCTGTGCAGTACAAGGAAACGCGTGATGAGTTATTGTTGACAATGTGAAAGAGCGCCTTTTTAACCGATTCTTTACCTGGAAAGGATTTTGGTTCGTTCTGCGATTAGGATCCGGGCAGAGGTGCAGCCGGCAGGCAGGTGGCGGGGCTGCTAAGTTTAACCTGGTGGAGAGTTGCACTCCACCTCTTTACTCTTTCATGAAATCGTGCGGAGTTTCGGTGGCCTCTGCAGCTTGCACCGCAGCCACTGTTTCCACTGCTGTTCCAACTCTCGGCGATGATGAGGAAAAGAAAATGGCGGCGCGGAAAGCTTGTGAAACCGAAGAGGACTTTCCAAAGCTCACAATACAAGAACAGGAATGCTTAGCTGGTATTGGCAGGTTAGAAAAATAAGTTGCTGTGTTAAATTGTCGTTGTGTTTGGCGTGAGTGTGCAGAAGTGCTTGAAACGCAGTAAATTAATCTAGCACCGTCTCTGTGTTGTCTGCACTCTGCTTGCAGTTCAGTGTTTGGATTTCAGGGGCTTCATGAAGATGGCGCCAGAACGAAGGCCTTGCTTTTAAAGGTAGCACTAGCTTCACACACGTATACACACACACACATCATACTCTGAGCTGAGCTTTGTACTTTCTACTCAGTTTATTTAAGACGTCTTATTTTGTGTTTGTGTACATGTAATAATTGCTTTGTTCATTAGTACTTAACTGTACCATCAAATGTGATAATTAGTATAGTTAAGTAATGTAGTTCAGTACTATAGTAGACGCTACATAGCCTTTGTGTACTTTAACTCGTTTATAACATTTCTAGATGAGGCCTGTTTCAATCAGTTTATAAATTGTACGACATTATTTGGAATTGTTGTAACTACTTGATGTTGTTTGGCCAAAATAGATGCACGTTGTCCATCTTGCTTTTGACATCCTATTTCCAAAGCATTTTAACAAAAGGTCTCTCATCTTTCTTTAAAATACGTATGCATGTTGGATTTTATGTCCATTAAGTCAGTTTGTAAGGTCACAGATATTAGCTTTGTTTACTGCACGCATTTGCTTATGGTATCATTTCCACAAGCTTCCTCAATGTCAGATTTATTTCTGTCCAGAGTTGCATTCATTTTTCCTTAAGCTCTTGTATTGATGATTGAAGATTCGGACCACTGTGCGAAGATTTTCAGTAGGGGTCCAATCTATGTGTGAAAATTGGTCCTCATGCTCCCTGAACCACTCTTTCACAATTTTAACATTTACAGCATTTAGCACACGCCTGCTTTTATCCAAAGTGACTTACATTAGTTACAGTATACAGTCATCTTGGAATATGTCTGTTACCCAACAGGGAAGAAAAAAAATCTATTGATTGACCATACTTGGCCGTTCAGTATATACAGCATTGCTGAACATAGACCTGACAACTGCAGCAACCCCAGATCATAGTACTGCCCCCACAGTCTTTTACAGAAGGCACTATGCATGAAGGGTGCATCACTTCAGCCTCTTCTTACCCTGATGCACTGATCACTCTGGAACGGAGTAAATCTGGACTTAGTAGTTTTAGCAATCTCCTCAGATATTTTCTATACTTGGTGCATGTGAATAAATTGACCCTTCTGAAACAGATTAACAGTTTTTCAACTTTGGTTGTTTAATAAACGAGAAGCTACCCCTTGCACCAGTTAGGGATAAATTATTATTAGCCAGCTAAAACATAATCCCCATGCAGTAATTATCCTGTTAATTCCGGTTGGGTTTTTTGGCCAGACTATGTAGTCATGACTGTAAATTTGGTATACAACAAGTGTTAAATCTAGGGATGAAATGAGACCCTCTGCCCATAATGCAATATGATACTACACTGGGTTCACAGGACCCACCTTCCCAATTTTTTTTTTTTAAAGACAATTGATGGAAATTTGTTATAAATTTCATTGCTACATTTTGTTGTTTGTTTTATCTATACAGTTAATGTCCTTTTATTTCTAAGGTAGTTAACCATAGTAGTTAATTTAATACTAGATTTGTGTTATATATATATAGATATAGATAGAGAAAAAGAGATAATTACCTGGGGCCTCATGTACAAAGACTTGCATGGGATTCCTACTAAAATGTTGCATACACTCAGAACTGGAAATTTCCGTACACACCAAAAAATCCTAATGTATCTATAAGCATGTACACCCAATCTCACGCAGGCTCTCTTGTTTTTGAGCGTACATGCACGAGCACAACACTCCCTGTTCCCTCGCTAAATTCTGCAGATTATAATATGCTGATTAGTAGTTTTTGAACTAGAAAGTGAAGCAAAAGCCATCAATATGGTAGGCTCCGAACACAGCACAGTAGCGGAACTAAAAAAAGAAATGATGGTCGGACATTAAGAAAAGGACTTCTGGCCATAGGGAAAGTGTTGGAAGGATGGTCAGCGGAACACTGCGGTTAAGCCATCTGAAAGGCTTAAAGTTCCCACATGTTCGCATATATTATACACTTAGCGGTAAAAGTCACTGCAACGCTAAAGGATTTATCTTGGGAAGGAAAAGTCACCCTGTCATAAAAGTCATAATTTACAATCTGTAATTTTTTGAAATGGTCTTTTTTCAAATAAAAGCTCACTTTATTCAATGCATGTGTGAAAGATCTTAATAATAATTCCAGTGCATTGCCTCAAAGTGTCGCTAACTGACAAAATCACATTAGCGGTGGGCAGCCATGGCACCTGGGGAGGAGTTAGAGGTTTTGTGCCTTGCTCAATGACACTTCAGTCGTGACCTGTCAGCTCTGGTAATCAAATTGGCAATCTTCTGATGACAAGCCCAGTTCTCTAACCACCGGGTCACGGCTGCCATGTTAATCATATGCAGTAATAAGTATGAATCTGTAACTATTTCACATTAACACACACTAATTTATTTATTCTATTTTAGGCCATTCGCTGCTATGATGGCTACATTTTTAAAAGTGAAGGAAAAGTGGAACCTGAGGTGTTTTGCCAGCTGGGGCATTTCAATCTTTTAATAGAAGACTACCCAAAAGGTAAGCTTGCTTGCTCGCTCATCAGTGAATAATTTAGCACACATGAAGACAAACAGTGCCTTACAAAATTATTCACCCCTTTGGCATTTTACCTATTTTGTTACATTACAACCTGTGTTTAAATGTTTTTTAATCTGAATTTTATGTGATGTAGCTGCACTAAATAGACATTCATATATAAAATATTGGAAATAAAATTGGCATGTTCATATGTATTCACCCAGAAAAAAATCCTTTACTTAAAGACAAAAATAGGTAGGCTTGTTTAGAGTTTGCCAAAAGGCATTTGGGAGACTCCCCAAATGTATGGAGGAAGGTGCTCTGGTCAGATGGCCACCAAGCAAAATGCTATGTCTGGCACAAAACCAACACGTCTCATCACCCCCAAAACACCATCCCCACAGTGAAACATGGTGGTGGCAGCATCATGCTGTGGTGACTGTTTTTCAGCAGCATGGACTGGGAAACTGGTATGAGTCGAGGGGAAGATGGATGGTGCTAAATACAGGCAAATTCATAAGCAAAACCTGTTTCGGTCTGTCAGTGATTTCAAACTTGGATGGAGGTTCACCTTCCAACAGGACAATAACCCGAAGCATACTGCTAACGCAACACTCGAGTGGTTTAAGGGTAAACGTGTAAATGTATTTGAATGGCCTAGTCAAAGCCCAGACCTTAATCCAATTGAGAATCTGTGGTCAGACTTGAATATTGCTGTTCACCAGCAGAAACCATCAAACTTGAAGGAGCTGGAGCAGTTTTGCCTTAAGGAATGGGTTAATATCCCAGTGGCAAGATGTGGCAAGCTCATAGAGACTTATCTAAAGCGACTTGCAGCTGTAATTGCCGCAAAAGGTGGCTCTACAATGTACAGACTTTAGGGGGGGTGAATAGTTATGCACAGTGAAGGTTTCTGTTATTTGCTTCACAATAAAAAAAATCAAATGTTCAAAGTTGTAGGCATGTTCTGTAAATGAAATTTTACAAACAATCCATTTTATTCCAGGTAACAAAACATGAAAAATGTCAAGGGGGTCAATACTTTTGCAAGGCACTGTAAATGACAAACACACGCACATATATTGGTGCTAAAAAATTACCGCGTTATCAGGTGAAAACTAACACATTAAAATAAATTACCACAATTAACATTGCTGGTTGTTTTCTTTTGGTGGTTGACAAACTATGACCGCGTGTGCCGTGAAACCAGACCATCATGACTAAATCTGAATAAAGATACTTTTTCAGGCATCTAGTTTTACATTAAAAGGTTGCCTGATACATTAATTTTACTTCCACTTTATTCTCTGTGTGTATGTGTGCACCTCTGCTGGTTTTCTGAATGTGAACGTGTCTGAAGGGTTGCCAGGTTGCAGTAGATTCACAAACGCATTCAAAACTGCAAAACAACACAGTTGCATTTTAGAAATAATTAACCAAAATAAATAATGGTAAAAATAATTAACCAGATCAGTAAGCTGATCTTAGCTACATTCAACATAACCATAAAAAGATGACATGGTTGTAAATATAATTCTGCTTAAAGCAAAAACAAAACTAGATCAATCCATCTGGCCAATATTTCCTAAATGCATGTTACACTTGCTAAACTTTACAATGGAAACGCTGTTTGTGTTCTTTCCCTGTGTTTATCTTCTTGCTCTTTCCTCCCTGGTTCAGTTAGGTACATACAGGCATCTGTAGCAAAAAGACAGGTAGAATAGTAAGAGTCTCTAAACTATGTGAGGTTGGACACTCATCACTCACTAGATGGCTACTGGACTTTATTTCTGGTTTAAGGATCTGAGGTTCAGTTCAGTTCATTTTCTATTACCACTTAAGTCGGGGTGCTGGAACCTAACCCAGCTTTTCAACAGGTGCAAAGGCCCACAGTAACACCCTGGACGGATTGCCAGTCCATCACAGGTACCTACAGGACAATTCAGGGTCTCCAATCAACGTGTTGGCACGTGTTTGGATTGTGGGAGGAAACCGGAGTACACGGAAGAAACCCACGCAGACATGGGGAGAACATGCAAACTCTGCAGGAGACCGCCCCACCGGGGATTGAACCTAGGACCTCTCGCTGTGAAGTGACAGTGCTACCCACTAAGCCACCTTGCCGCCCCATGGATCTGAAAGACATGAATCCTGGACTTTATCACACAAACTGATGATGGGAGAGGGTACATTATGAATATGGACTGTTAATCCAAGCAACCATACATAAATCCAATGCATCCGGAAAGTATTCACTTCACTTTTCCCATATTTAAACTAAACACAATACCCCATAATGACAATTGAAAAAGATTGTTTGGATTTTTTTGCAAATGTATTAAACATTAAAATAAAATTCATGTCCGCAACTATTCATAGTGTTTGCCATGACATTCAAAATTGAGCTCAGGGGCATCCTGGTTCCACTGACCATACTTTAGATGTTTTGACAACTTGATTGAAATTCAGTTCATTGGACACTCTTTGGTAAGGGACACACCTGTCTATATAAGGTCCCATAGTTGAAAGAACATGTCAGAGCACAAACCAAGCCTTGAAGTCCAAATAATAGACTGTAGATCTCCGAGACAGGATTGTATTGAGACACAAATTCGGGGAATGGTATTGAAGGTCCCAATGAGCACAGTGGCCTCCATCATCCATAAATGGAAGACGTTTGGAACCAACAAGACTCATCTTAAAGCTGTCCATCTGGCCAGTGTGAGTAACTGAGTTAGAAGAGCCTTAGTCAGGAAGCTGATTAGCACAGTGATCATATTTTGCGATCAGTAAACCATGACCCCCATCAACATTTAATTTCTTGTTAATAAGGTACCGTTTGAATGCTTAAAATGTCTACTTTTTAGCAGTATGCATGATTTCCCGGCATCATGGGTCACGTGTAAAGTTCATAATAATATTTTATCACTTAATAATCACATAAGCAGGAAAACTCTCACAATCGTGATCAAATAAGAAATTAATTATCTTAATTTTAACAGGAATACAAAAAACAAATATTTTCCTATTTGGAAAAATTCACATCATTCAAAATGTGTGTGTATGTATCTTCTAATCATTTTATTTCCCCACAGCATTATCTGCATACCAGAGGTACTACAGTTTACAATTGGACTACTGGAAGGTGAGCTATTTTCTCTGCTGATTAACTGAAAATGGAACCATGGAATAACTTTGTCACTGCTTATAATTTGTAGTCAAATAGTGTAGTTTATTTTTTTATTAAACGGTCGTTCCTGAACAAATTGAAGAGCGTTAGCATGTTGCTATTGTATACTTGTATTAAGGACTTTTTAAGCAAGCATTGACAGAGACACTTGCAGGGAGTCCAAGCTTTTCCAAACACACAATTAATATCTTGGAGTCTAGTCCTGTGATTAAATAAAAAAATAGTGGTGATTTGTCTTGGGTGTTCCTGCTTTGTTCTCGGTTATTTCTGTTAACTGGACCCACCTTAACTGTGAAGGATGAAGCGGTTGATGACCTTGCTCATAATACTAAGGTATTCCCCCTGTTTCTAATTGCCATTTTCTCTTTTAGAATGCTGAGTTTTTGTGTGGCCTGGGCATGGTTTACTTCCATTACAATGCATTTCAGTGGTGAGTTTTTTTTTCAATATTACATAATTACTTTATAATGGCACTGTCCCAGTTACATGCAATTAATTGCAGGTATACCCAATTGTATAGCCGCACTCATGAAATCCAACAAACACGATGTATACTAGTTTTACTGTTGTGCTTATCTTTTAGTGTTTAAAAAGGGTGTTTTGAAAAGATCCCACCAGTCAAAATTATAAACCTTTTAGATGCTCTCAGTCTAAAACCATTTATCTGAACAAATAATTATGTATAGATTTTTTTCTTAATATATTTGTATGCCATAAAATAGCCAAAATGCTGCTGATATGGCAATAACCCCAAAAAAGGGGTGCCCTTGATATTTTACATTTGTTTAACATTATAAGCTAAGATGGCACAGAAAGCAGAGCTGCTATATCATTCATTTCACACTTTTTACTTGGTGTGCTAAACATCACGTCCACCAGTGATTACATTACTACTTTTAGAACTTTCATGGTGTGTAAGTATAGAATGTGGAGGGTACTGGCTAACAGCTGCTTTCTATGGTCTGAGAGAGTTTTTTTCTTTGCAGTTGAAGACTTACGTTAAATAATGCACATTAATCCAAATGCAACTGAATGGTCTTCCACAGCATAACAGCCACGGCCCCAGCCCTTCTGTAATTTAGTTTGTTTTTGCTTTGCTTTTAATCACAGGTCAATAAAGGCCTTTCGGGAAG
The DNA here is from genome assembly GCA_034509265.1 of Microcambeva bendego. NCBI lineage: Eukaryota > Metazoa > Chordata > Actinopteri > Siluriformes > Trichomycteridae > Microcambeva > Microcambeva bendego. Next base: position 13,443,317 of record JAYDZG010000010.1, read on the forward strand.
TGCTTTACATTGATCCTACCTTCTCTAAAGCCAAGGAGATCCATCTGCAGTTGGGGTTGATGTTTAAAGTTAACAATGACTATGAGTCAAGCCTTAAGGTATGACTTTTTTTTCCCATGGCCTTTTAAGCCGAATATATTGAACTATACCGTATTTGTCGTACCAGTGGTGTGCAGTCAGGCCCTTCTAACCCTTTAGAGAAGAACAAAATTGTGGATATAAATATTATGTAAATATATGTTTAATAAATAAAACAAAATCACAAATATCTGCCAAATATTTTCCTGATTCCTTTATTTGTCCAAGAGTGCTACTAACCCATCAAAACTGCTTATTGGAATAGGTCAGGGGTCACTCCTGTGTATCTCCTTACATTCTTTTTCTGATGATATTTTTAAGGGCTCTGTAATTTCTATGAAGCAAATTGCCAGGGATTCTGACCACTTAGATGGAAGATTTTCTCTAGGGTAGGTGGGCCCACAGCTGTCTGCCCCTTCTTAGCATTCTGAAGAAGGTGTTATGCATTTCTTGTTTAGAAAACTAAATAACGGCTCCGTCTTTGAGCATGCCAATTTAGTTAACCAGCTAATCTCGAATGGCAGCTGCAAATTATACAGATCTTTTTACTGAAAAGCATTTTTAAAGGCTACTCTACAGTCACATTTTTACATTTTCAGTATTTAGCAGACACCTTTATCCAAAGCGATTTACAGTACAGTTACAATATACAGTCTGAGTAACGAAGGGCCTTGTTCAAGGGCCCAACAGCAGCAACCTAGTGAGTTTTGAACCGGCATCCTTCGGATTACTATTCCTGTACCCTAACCCTTGAAAGGTGCAGAGGACCTTATTTTCAAATAAGATTTTGCTGTCTAGTGAGTTTGTTGTTTACTTCAATGCTTTGGCAGCTCTGACTTTAAATGAGTGTGTCTTTGTTGAGTGGCTGTGCTATGCTTTGATATGTATTGCTAGGTTGGCTGTAGTGGTGGGTGGGGGTGCAGAAGTGGTACCAGCTATAGGCACTGCACGACACTGTGTAGTGCAGGGTGTAGTAGAGACTATAAAATATACATGGATTAATTAATTTATTGGAGATAATGACACGACACCATTTCTTAAAATTCCTAATGTGTTAAAATTGTGTGCTATGTAGTAGCGTAAATAGCATTTGGCCTTTTTTGAGGATTGTTGAGGATTTGTTACTGTGTGAACTGCAGTTCTGTCATCACCATTGATGTCTGTCAGCCTTTCCTGTTTTATTCCTTTTTATGGTGCAACTATGCTTTTCCACTTATCGGTGACAATATTGGGAATATGGTCACCACATATATGAGGGTCCCGTGTTTGCTTCCCAAGTGGAGCAGGTTGAGTCTTTTCTTTGTGGAGTTGTGTTCTTAATGTGCTTGCTTGGGTTTCGTTTGGCTGCTAGGGATTTTTCCAACAGTCCAAAACATGCAGTCAAGTTAATTGGAACTTCTGTGTATGTTTGTCTTGGATGCACGGTGGCTAGGTGGGTTGCATTGTTGCTTTACAGCTGTGTGGAGTTTTCTCCCTGTGTCTGTGTGGGGTTTCCTCCTGGTGCTCCAGTTTCCTCCCACAGTCCAAAAACAAGTGAATCCTCCATGATAGCAGGTTTGATTTACCATGTGAAGGGAAGAACCTTGTGAAATGAGAAACCATTCCTGTCTCAAATAGGGCTGGGTGAAATAACAATAATTATTATTGTAGACATAGCCCACGTGCTAATGTTTGGGTTACTGCAGGCGCACACGCCAGAGTACTAAAGCAGTGGGAGCAAAAATGATGACCGAAAACTTGAGTGACACCACACCAGAAGCACAGACACAAGACAAATACATACGAATTCACAAGTATGGAGATATTTTGGCTACTTAAAGTCAGACTAGAAGCAGAGTAGCATGCACTGCAGACTTGTCATACACTTATTCCTGCAAAGACGGGTAATGCCACAAATCTGTTTTACCATCTGAAGTGGTGCCATCCTTTAAAGCTCACAGAATACAAAACATTACTGTCCCAGACCAAAGCAAGGACTTGGGGTCCGTCTAAATAAACCAGTGCGAGAGCCGGACCATTGATTTTATAATTATGTAAATATATTTATATATAGTACTACCACGTTGTCTTGCCAAACTTAACCCTCGCCATATGTCATGTGCTTTACCTCGCATCTCATCCTCACCTTGCAGGAAATGTGACTGATGTATTTGCATTGATGTAATTTACTCCATTAAAGTCGGCAAGTTTTGAGCCGGCCGGTCTCTTACTAATCGCTTTTACTCCACACACACGCTCATCAGATATATAGAACAATCTTGTAAGTGTGACTGTACTGTCAGCTCCTCAGTACAACTCGTTATACTGGGCTATGAATTGTAATGTTTCCTTTATTCAATAATGAAACATTTAGTCAAGCTTATATATAATATAATTTCTCGCTAAAGATAAAAAGGACTGGACTGCTGCTGAGTGGTCCATAGTTATGTTCTCTGAGGAAAGTCAATTTTGCATTTATTTTGGAAATAAATGTCCCAGAGTCTGGAGGAAGAGAGGAGAGGCACAGAATCCACGTTGCTTGAGGTTCAGTGTAAAGTTTCCACAGTCAGTGATGGTTTGGGGAGCCATGTCATCTGCTGGTGTTGGTCCATTGTGTTTTCTGA
>JAYDZG010000010.1:13459630-13475364 GCA_034509265.1 Microcambeva bendego
ACTACTCCACTATCATTGCCGAAATACTTCATGGATCGATGATCCATCAAGTGACCGAGAGTCGGCTGCGACTGATCAGATAATCATCATCATCATCATCAAATCATATCAAACCCAATGGATTACGAATGGGATTTCTCCCAAAAGTTCATATGTGAACGAAGACGAACGAAACACTTTTGGCAAAATAGTGTGTTATCATCATGCTGATTTCTTCACTTTGTCATATGCAGGTGCTACTCCAGTATTGGAAATGTCCAGGATGCATTCATCTCATATCGTCAGTCCATTGACAAGTCGGAAGCTAGTGCTGATACATGGTGCTCAATAGGGTAAGGACACCTGCTTTTTTTTATTCAAATGGGTTGTCAGGATCTTGTTAGTTGTCCTAATTTCTAACTAGCAAATAGTCAAGGCCAAACTGCAGCTGCTGGGACCTTGATAAATGCCCAGAAATAATTGCTCGGCTTCAGTACTGTCCAAATTTAAAGGTGAAAGTGCCGATTGCAAATTTGGATTTTAGTGAGTACTACTGAAATTCAAACTTTTTAGTTACAATGTTGGTTAGTTAAAATGACTTTTTAACATGTGGTAATGAGCCAGGCTCTAAATCACAGCTCAGTCTGAAATTACAGGTTAACCAGAAAATCTTTGGAAGTATCTAAATGTCATAAACATAAACCAAAAAATAAGCATCTTGAAAGTTTCATTAAGAAATTTGACTTTTGTGTCACTTGCATGGGTGCTTGGGTCCTTGAGTTTGTGCAATGTTTATGGCCCCAGTTTGGCTGCCTTAATTGATTTTGTTTGTCATGCTTCCAGTGTGTTGTATCAGCAGCAGAATCAGCCAATGGATGCACTTCAAGCTTATATATGTGCAGTACAGCTGAACCACAGCCATGCAGCAGCGTGGATGGACTTGGGTACACTCTACGAATCCTGCAACCAGCCTCAGGATGCCATCAAATGCTACATTAATGCTACATGCACAAAGACCTGCACCAATGTTAATGCCCTTACTGCTCGGATTACATGTTTAAAGGTAGCAATTTCTTTATTAGTCTGTTTATGTACTTAACCCTCTGGAGTCCGCGGTCTCGCCAGCGGGGATATAACTGAAATGACGTCTTAACACTTTAAACTGTGAGATTTTATCTTAGATTTTTTTAAAAACCCCAGAAACCTTGAAGGGTGTACTATTCACCTATATATAGGTTTAAACTAAAATTAATTTTTAGGTTGTTGTGAGAGAAACCTAAATAACAAGAGGTACTTTTTTGAGTGTGACTTAGTGCGCAAGACTTGTTCCACCCATCACTGCCATTCATATGTTAACAACATGGTTATTCGGCAGCTGCCAGTGGAGCATTAATGGTAAAGAAAATGTATGAAAATTCCCATTTACTTATTATAAACACAGCTCGTGTGCAGAATTATTTTCATACTGCGAATGAAGCTTCGTCATGGCGCACTCACAGTTTACAGCTACGAACGCACGTCGACACATCCAGGAAAGCCTTGCCCTGGAAAGGGAAGAGGATTTCAGCTTATCTGACAAAAGCATGGAGGACACTAAGGAGGAAAGGCTTTATTTCAACAAGCAGATTGATCACCAGTAGGATGTTTGTGATAGGTAAGTGAAATCCTTGCTTAAACCCATCGCTAACCATGCAAACAACACAAATTCAGGATAAAATAAAACAAAGTATAAACTTAATCAAGATTATTTGGTATGAGGCAAACATAAAGGGATATAAAGCACATGGAAGATTTATTATTGTGTAAAAAATTAAAAAGTGTGTTCATTCACATTTGAGTAAATACACTGAATATTGCAGTGATGTGTTAATGGAACGTTCATAGCCTATTGCTAATCTGATGTGTGAACGGCATGTTGCATATTAGTATGTGAGGCTCCTGTGCGAAGCGTAGCTTATTTTTTTAGATTTAGAATATTCTTTTCATCACTGTGCAGTGAAATTCGTCGAGTGAACACTAGGAGGCAGTGAGCACACAGGCCCGGACAGCCCCAGCCATGATACCCGGGGAGCAGTTAGAGGTTAGGTGCCTTGCTCAAGGTCACTTAAGTCATGACCTGTCGGCTCTGGGAATCGAACCGGCAAACTTTTGATCACAAGCCCTGTTCTCCTACCACCAGACCACAGCTGACTCAATCATAATAATAATAATAATAATAATAATAATAATAATAATAATAATAATAATTGTCATGCTATAATGTGCAGGCTAAATTGCAGCATATGTTTTAGCCTACTTAGCAATTTGCTATACATAGGTCATATGTAAATACTGTACTTGAAGTAAATAATTGCAGTGGCTGTTGTAATGTATATTGCTTAATAAATATTTGTTACTGCACACACTACTCACATTTGACATTTATGATTTTTCAGTGTACAGCTACCATCATAGATAACCAAAGTAAATGAGGATTTCTGTCCACTACCCCTGCACTTTTTTCCTGCAAGGGAGCCTGCTGTGCTGCTGAGAAAAGGAACCTGCTTCACGCCTCTGTTCCTCTTCAAGCTGTGAGCTTTGGCATCTTTTGCAGGATGTACTCTTGCATATATATACAAACAAGTATTTTTATTATGACTATCTTTAGTGTAGTAGTGTAATACAGTGTACTAGCTTTACATGTGAATACAATTTCCATGTATCTTTATGTAAGTTATTTTTGTTGTTGCTTTTTTTTTTATTAAACTGTGACAACACACTTGTTGCCTCTTGTATCTTCTCTTCTGACAGTTGTGCAGGGACTAATGGGAAATTGCCTTGACAGTGGCTGTTCACCTCATGTTTGTAAAGCTTTTGGAATAAAACCACAATTTCTAAAAACTATAATGACCAGTGTGTACCCAGCACCCATGTTTACAAAGTTCTGAGTTCAAACGTCTTCGCAAGAAATGTTTAAAGTGTTTTGAGTAAAGTAGATTTAATCAAAATATAGATGTGTGACTCTATTCTTACTCTTCCAACATTGCTGTTGCAGAGTTAGTGCTGAACAGAAGCATGTGTAACATTTTGAGAAAAAAATCGTTTTGAAATGGGTGTAATTTTGAAAATAAAAATAAAGGCACGTCAGACTACATCAGTGTCTGAAAACCCCTTCTGATTTCAGGGGGTTGTTCACCTTGGTTGTGTGTGTAGTTGCAGGTGATGTTAGTGCATCAATTATTTGATGTTTGGTATCAATAATCTGCTTGCACTGTGTTGTTTCTTAAAATGTCTTGGTGTGTGTTAAGTGTCATGTCATAGTTTTTCTTATAACAGAAATAGCATGGTTTAAAATGTATTAAACACACATCTCATTATGTTTTTCAGGCACAATTGTGTAACCTACAACAAGGTAGTCTACCTGGGAAAAGTAAAATGCTTCCTAGTATTGAGGAGGCATGGAGCCTACCAATCCCAGCAGAGCTTACGTCCCGTCAGGGAGCCCTGAATACAGTGCAGCAGGTGAGACCCAATTGATCTTAAGGAACATTTAGATGCCCGTATTCCTTACTCTCTTATGATTTAATTATTTACATAAATTCTTCACTTCCTTAACTCAATGAATATTAATCATTAATTTTCACTTTTGGTATTTTATGTATGTTATCAGGGTTTACATATTGACATAAAGAACAGTGAAACAACTGTGCATGAGGTTACGGTATCAATCATACTGCCATAACAAAGACACTAATCTTGATCAGATTTAATTTCATCACCAAGCTATATACTTACAGTAATCATAAATACGCAGGTATAAATAAACAAACAAGTAAATTATTAATTGTGATTTTAGACAGGTGATGTGAACAGGGGATTGTAATCAGAATTTCCTTCTTTTTCTCATACAATGCAGATACCTTAGTAACTTCAGATACCTGAAGTTATGATTAGTTCAGTCATAACTTAAAACATATTTTTTCCAAAATATTATTTCCTTTTTATTAACCATTATCATTTCAATATTGCAGTTCTGGTTTAAGTGTTAAGACTCACTGCTACCTTGATATTTTTCAGTCACAGCAAGTATGTAAATCTAATCAGTGTAGTGAAGATCAGACAAGGCTACCAGGACAGATGCTCTCTCCACAAATGCTCTCTTCTGCTAAGGAAGATGGACAGTCTAGTCCAAGCAAGAGGAAAAGGACGACGAGCCTATCCAAGGTTGAAAGAATCATTAATAAATTACCCTGTCATATTTTCAGATTTTTTCTTTATACTTACAATGTGTACTATGCCCATTGAACATGCACAGAACTCACCTGAAACATCGACACACAATCCTGTCCAACAGCAGATCCCAAACTGGTACTTAAGCCCACAGAAGCTTCAGGTTTGTTCTCCCTTTAAAGGATTTAGATTACCATCTAAATCAACCATAGAGTGAATTAATTATACTTTTTTGTTTCATATACTTATACAGGTGCTCGATCAGTTAAGGTCCAGCAAGGCAAGCTTAAAGCCTGTGCAGTTGCAGCTATTGGACCAGTTGGAAAAACAACTAGTTGTTATGAAACATCATCAGCTGGTATGCTCATGCATAATGCCTGCTTTGCATTGAGTAGCAATGTTTGTTGAAATCGTCAGAATTTATTTTTATATATATATAAATGTATATTTGCTCTAAACAAAATGTAATTCATTATTTTATGTTCCCAGGTGAGGCAGAATGCAGTTGGGGAAGTGCGCCCTGTTTTATCCAATGGTCTTAATTTAGTAACCGGCTTGTTGCTGCCTAATTCACCACATCATGCAAAAGAGCATACACCCAAAATCACTCAGCCCTTAAATCATACCCCCTGTATGCAACAGCCAATATGTAATGGACCTATTCTTCTCAGCCCCTCATCCTGCATCACTGCTGAAGCCCCGGCTAACACAGAGAACCACTCTGTGGGCAATAATCAAGGGAGCAATGGAAACGTGCCTTACCTGCAGCAAAATGCACTACCTCATAACTGCCCAACCTCCACCAGCAGCAGCACAATGAATGATATGCCATGGAAAAGTCAACAAGTTAGCTCCACTCAGGTAAGGACAAACATTTACATACTTTGCCCTTTAAAAAAAAAAACATTTTAGTTAAAAAGGACTTTTTGAGCCTTTCGAAATGATTAGATGATTAAAGGTTCAGTGTATCAACTTTGTGTGTGTGTTGATAGGGGGGGGGGACACACAATTTTGCTCGTGGTCAAAAAATACCTATAAAGGCTTATTTTTGTAGTTTAAACACCTAGAATCAGTGAATAGAATGTGGTTCCTCTTGTAGCTTTAACTTTAAAGTACTGAGTCAATCACAGTGATTTTGGACCGGCTGCTGTCTTGTCTTGTAAAAATGTTGTGTTTAGTATTGAGAGGCATTGGAACTGTCTGTTATTGGAACTTCTCCGGCTCTCAAGCTGTGTGTTCTTGAAATCAGATGCTTTTGTTATCAAGCAGTTTTGTTAAAGGTAAAACCAAGTCTTCTCTGAAATAACAGCTCTCGACACAGGTTTTCTTTTCAGCTAAAGGGCAGCAAAATAGTTTAGTGGGTTGCACTGTCACCTTACAACAAGAAAGTCCTGTTTTTGATCCCCAGGTCTTTTCTGTTTGGAGTTTGCATGTTATCCCTGTGTCTGAGTGGGTTTACTCCCACAGTCCAAAAACATGGAAGTAAGGTGAATTGAAGATACAAAATAGTTCATGACTGTGTTCAATTAAACCTGTGTACTAATGCAACTGGTGTAATGAACAACTGTTTCCTTTCATGAACGCAAGTCGAGATCTCTATTAATTACATTATTACTTCACTAACCCAGACCGGCTTGTATCACTCCACCTGTTACACCTACAGTGCTGTGGAAAAAGTATTTGCCCCTTTACTGATTTCTTATGTTTTTGCATGTTTTGAGTGAATACAAAGTTTTTAAAGGGTTTTTATGTGTTATTCATTGAGGGACAAAAATCTATACAAAACAACCTGGCCCTATGTGGAAAAAGTAATGAATTAACTGTGATTAATACCCTTTCACGCAGGAACAGAATGGTTTTGATAGAGGTTCCCCCAATGAAATCATCGTCATTAATAAACTGCTTTTTGTATTCACTTTGATAGTGCTAACTACCACTGTGATTCTATATGTAACGCTCTTTTTCTATATTTTTTGTCAGGGGCTTAAAAAGAATCCAGGTTTGCATTTGGTAGGTCCGAGTGGTGAACAACCACCTTCTTCTGCTGAGACGTCCCTGTCTACCAAGGCATCTTGCACTGGTGTTCTAACTGAGCATGGGCATTTCACACAAAAGGCTCAGCTCAATTCACTTCCCTCTTCCCCTATCCCTTATTCCTCTACCTCAGGTGGACTGCAGGGCTTGACCCTGACCAAAGAGAGCTTGCCTTCCTCAAATGGGCATTTATCAAGGATGCCTTGCAGCACTGCCACTGCGGGATGTCTTAATCACACCCCTGCAGAAACTGCTGTGCCCGAATCCCACTCACCAGCCCAAATCAATCAAGACAATCTTTCGCTTTCTGCCTTGTTCAAGGGAGAAGCCACAAGTACAGAAGTTAATATAGATCATAAGGATGCCGCTGCTGCCAAAACACCCAACAATATTCACCTGCATGGGCGATCTAAGACAACAGAGAGCTTCGCAAATTCCTCACCATGCTCAGCCATGTCAACAGAGTACAACAGCAATGACAGCCTTAACAGTCCCAGACTTAACAACAAAGGACTGGAAGTTTTGAAAAGTTCAAAGATGGACTTTCATTTGGTCTGTCGTAAAAAAGCTTCATCTTCACTGTTTCCATGGTCCTCGGTCTCCATCTACCCAAGCTCAAGGGAGGTGCTTAAAGCCTGCAGGTAGGCATCACTTGAAGTAATTGTCTTCATCATCAAATATTTATTTGTCTTTTTTCTGTTAATATATTTTTCTGTTTTTTATTATTTGCTGTGTAAGATTGTGTTTCTTGGTCGATTAGTGCAATTAATTTTAGGGGTTATACACACAATCACAACTAAAATCATTTAAATGAAAACAGGATTGGACATACACGAGGACACATTGAGTTGGTGAAACCACAAAATGCAACCCTAATAAGTAATTTTTTCTATGAATATACTAGAACTAAAATATAATGCTCCCTTCTGTGCTTATACCTTTTCGTGGTTGGGGAGCTTGTGTGTCTCAGTGACCCTTGAGAGCTGTACTGGTGGGGGCTCAAGTCCCTGGCAGGTCTAATCAACCTGCTGTAAAACAGGTAACAATGGATCACTTATACTATACTTGGGGCACCAACACAAAGATCATCATAGTAGCCTAGAATATTTTTAAAACAATGGTTAGAATGGGAACCAATAAATGAAAGATTTATTAGAGCTTGCTTAATCTTATGACACTGCAAACATGCCATACTACAATGATACTCACCAACTAATGATGTTGGAGAGAGGATGGATAGGTCTCACCACATGATATTTGCTTGATGATGGGAGACTTGAATGTTAAGGTTGGAAGTGATGAACAAATTTTAGTGCGCCGGGGGGGAAACATGTCTGTTGCATGATTAATAAGAATGCCAAGTTATTGGCCTGGTTGTTGCCTGGTGGCACAATTTTTCACACAAATACATCTTCAAACTCACTCGGAGCTGGTCTACCAACTTGATTGACCACATTGCAATTGGTGCCAAATGGTGAAGATCCTTCCAAAATGTTGGATTATTGTGGAGATGATGTGTGTACTGACCACCATTGCTGTCTTGTCCACAAAAGCTTGTGTTGCTTTTGCCAGACTTGTGCCTACCTGGAAGTCAAAGCAATATCACCTTAAACCCAAGCTGAGGCTGTACAGAAGCAATGTCAAATCTGTGTTGCTGTATGCTTGAGTGTTGGGGAGTGTTGGGGATTGTTGGGGAGTAACACAGACTGACATGAGAAAACTGGATGTCTTTCACAACAGTTGTCTAAGGAGAATATTTGGTATATTCCGGACCATAAGAATGGCAAACTATCTATACCAGAAGAACAAGTCTTACAGTTTGAGGGTGGAGATAAAATGCTGCTGTCTTAAATGGCTGGGTCATGTATCTAGTATGGACAGTCAGCATAGCCCTGAAGTAGCGTTGGTGTAAGGAAACGAGGAAGGCCAAGAACAACACAGCGAAGGACGGTGACATTAGAGCTGCTGGAGATTAGCCCTACCTGGGGCAAGGCACAAAATGTAGCCAGTGCAAGAAACCGGTAGAGGCAGCTTATAGTAATCTTGTGTGTCAAAATGGGATGAAGAGGACCAAGTAAAATATAATGCTAATATTTTGTGATCTCCTCAGCACCAAGGACAAGTACAAACACAGCTTAAGATAATTCTCTTCATTTGTTTTATGTCTGGACTCTCGACATATTCACTTTTGGTTTTCTTTTTTGGTGTTGCTTTTAGACATGTCCTTTACTGTTCATCCATCAAATTGTGTATACCATGTATTTACTGCTCAATGATAATGTTCAATTACTGTAGACATTCCCAATGTTTCCAGGTACTGCTTTTACTGCGTTCTTTTCTTCTAAAGTAGAAATTTCAGGTTTATGGTAAACATCAACTCCAGATGCATGTACATTTTGGAATTGGAGTAACTTTGCTAATATAATGATATATTAGCATGTAAGCAAAGTATATGGATGCATAATAATTCTTTACAGGCTGTAACAGTATAACTTGTTTGTGAAATGTAAAATTCACTATAATAGATACATTATTTTCTTCTCATGCAGACATCTTGGGAAGAATGGTATGTCCACAAATAGTGTTCTGCTTGACCGGTGTCCTCCTCCAAGGGCTCCACCGTCACCTTACCCTCCACTACCAAAGGACAAATTGAACCCCCCTACCCCTAGTATTTATGTAAGTAAATTTTGTTCTTTACAATATATTTATGTTTTTTGAGTTATGTAATGTTTGTTTAGAGAGGCCAGAAGCACATCATGATTTAAATCCAGGCAAAATACTAATTCTTATTTTATGAAAAAGCAATTTAAATGCAATGACACATTTGACACAAATACATTGTTAACCGACTAACCAAAAACAACGGATGGCAGCTGGCTATAAAAGTGTTTGAAGCAGATGTGGGCAATTATTTATTTATTGTTTTAGTGGAAATTGGGACTGTTGTGAAGGGCCAGACCAGTTTTTATTTCATTTGTAGATTTTTTTTAATCCCTGCAATAGTCCAGGCTGTGTAAACTTAATTAAAAGTTCTGTTGTTTTTTGTATTTTATCTAGCAAAGCTTTAGATGTCACCACCCTGCATCGTTCAAGTTCTTGTTTTCCTCTGTGTTAAGTACTGTATTGACTATTCAAATTGACTATTGCTATCTATATTTTTTTTTAGTTGGATAGCAAAAGGGATGCATTCTTTCCCCCCCTTCACCAGTTTTGCACTAACCAGGCCAACCCTGTTACAGTTATTCGAGGACTTGCTGGGGCACTTAAACTAGGTAAGTACTTTAAGTGCAAATTCAATGTTCCGCTCATGTCAAATACAATTACAGTTTTACTGACCTGCAGCTTGTTTTTGCTGCTGACTGAAGCATTCAGTGTCAGTTGCTGAAATAAGTGAACTAGGTAAAGTGACTTGAAATATGAGGGACCACCAGTTATGCCTAGTTCACGTTATGCCATTTTAACCACTAGATGTGCAAACTTTTTTATTGCTTAGACTGGCAGTGAGTTGAGCTACATCTAATGAGTAGAAAAGAATCAGGGAGAGGAGATGTAAATGTGTGGGGTATTATATACTTTCAGAATACTTTGGCACACACAAAAACACAAGCTTTGCCAAAAACAAACCATTGTACCAAAAAATATTTATATACCTCTAATTCTCTCTGCAACAACCACTGCAGGAGGCATAGCCAAATCCACTTCTTAACACATTGTTTTTTCTCTTGGCTTTTCCACTGCATATGAGTTTACCAACAACTTTGATCAAAAAGAGATCACAGTGTGTGCACTGAGATGTTCAATTGGGTTCAAGTCCTGGCTCTGGCCGGGCCACTCTAGAACATTCACAGAGTTGTCCTGTTGGAAGATAAACCTTCACCCCATTCATAGGTCCAGAGTCCTCTTGAGCAGGGTTTCGTCATGCATGTCCTTATACATGGCTGCATTTATCTTTCCCTTGATCCTGCTTAGTCTCCCAGTCCCTGGTGTCAAAAAACACCCACAGCATGATCATGGTACCACAGTTCTTCACTGCAGGGATGGAATTGGCCAGGTGATGAGCATCATTTTATTTCTCATGGTCTGAGAGTTTAGGTGCCCTTTGGCAAACTCAATGTGGTCAGTTTTTGTCTTATTACTGAGGGGAGTGCCTTCTGTCTGGTCACTTTACCACACAGGCCTGATTGGTGGAGTGAAGCAGAAATGGTTGTCACTCTGTAAGGTGATCCTCTCTCCACAGAGCAATGCCGAAGCTCTTGGTCACCTCCCTGACTAAGGCCCTTCTAGCCTGATCTAGTCCCTTCTAGGCTACACAATTCCAAATGCACTAAGTAAATGAACATCTACAGTTTCTAAGCCTTAAATCCCACCTTCGGCTTTGGATCAGCCACGCTGATTGGTTGTTAAGTAATTGGTTCACTAATTATCCAGCCCAACCTACAAGCAGAACAGCAATCCACTTCGATCCTATGAAAAAGAGAAACCGTGAGCGAGCACTAAGCCGGTACAAAGAGCTATTGAGACCTTTACCCCAGAGAGTTTTTGCTTTACTTTCTGTGTAATTTTTTTAATTGATTTTCATGTATTGTATATTGTCCTTTTTCTCTCAGACCTTGGCATGTTCTCTACTAAGACATTGGTGGAGGCTAACCCAGATCACTTGGTGGAGGTGAGAACTCAGTTGTCTCAGCCCACTGATGAGAATTGGGACCTGACTGGCACCAGAAAGATGTGGCGCTGTGAGAGCAGCCGCTCTCATACCACCATCTCAAAGTATGCACAATACCAGGCCTCCTCCTTCCAGGAATCCCTGAGAGTAAGTACTTAAGCTGGATAAAGTTATACACTACATGTGTTCGTTCAATACATTCTTTAATACCCAGAAGTCATGTTATTTTGTTTATGTGAATTGTTGAAGAGGCACTATATATTGTTGCAAAACATACACGGCTGCTGACACAAAAACACAAGAACGTTTGACTAATGTGCCACATAAATATAAAAAAATATTAATTCTGTTTTGTGGAGCACTTAAACAAATCTGGATCTTTTTCTGTGAATCAGTGTTACAGTATACCTGGAAGAGGATAAATGAAACACATTCTGAAAAGACAATCCTGTCTAGCAAAGCACAGGGGTACAGTGCCAGTAGTGCCAGAGCATGTGTTGCCCACACTTGATTACATTAATCTGGCACAAGCTCTAGCCTAGTGGTTTGAGTACGGGACAAATAATCCGAAGGATTCCGATTCGGACCTCACCACTGCTTGGTTGCTGCTGTTGGGCCCTTGAGCGAGGGTCTTAACCCTAAATTTCTCAGACTGTATACTGTAACTGTACTGTTCATCTAATTGGATAAAGGCTTCTGCTAAATGCTAAAAAAAAAGTAAATGTATTGTAAAGGAGAATAATTTTAAGCATAACTCAAAGTGCGCCATGGCTTGGTTTCAGAAGTTCTTAGAATTTCTGAGAATTCTCTAAAAGACTTTATCAACTGAGACAACTGTGACTTTCCTTGTGCTCTAGAATCTTCTGTGTTGCTATGCTTCGCATTTGTAATATGTCATAACAGCAAAAAGCTGTTATGCTTATTGTTAAAAGTGGAATTATTGAAACACGATCAGTCATTAAAACTGGCATTTGTTCTGAGTTTAAAGAAATCTGTCTTATAATAATTAATTTAATATAATTAATAATTCATTAATTAATATGCTTTGGTTTTGCACTTAGTGTTTTATTGAAAATCGTTATTATACATTTGCTTCAGCTTTTTGTCTTCAGCTTGAGACAAAAGGCATCTTTATTTAGATATCACTTTACAATAACGTAATTACAGATATTTTGTTGCTGTATATAAGTTTTTTTTTTTTTGCTGTAGCTTTATTTGTCATCAATTTTCAGGAAGAAAATGAAAAGAAAGGGCAGAAGGATTCAGACCTAGAATCAGCACCTGCAGAAAAGTAAGATGATTTAAGCTAGAGGGAACCAATACAATATTACATTTTAAAAACAAGCAGACTTTGAATAACAATTACTTTGTTTCAGTGCGGTACGGCAACGACGAGGTCCATTTAAGCACGTTAAGTTTGGTACCAACATTGACCTGTCAGATGAGAAAAAGTAAGTTAAAGTTTGTTACAGTATGCTTCCCCTTTTATCTTATTATAATCACTCAGTTGTATGTACTTATTGCTTAGCATAAGTGTGTATACATCTATATTGAGCTTAATTTAGTTAGCATATAAACTGTCACAAAAGACCTATTTTGCCTTAATGTAGACAGCTCAGTGGTAAGTTCTGTCTTTTCATAGCTAGAAGATGCTGGGGTCAACTCCCAGGTGGGGACGGTCTTGGTCCTGGTTGAGATGAATTGGAGATTGGAGACAAATTGTCCTTTACAGTGTTTGACATTAAATTACTGAACTTGTGAATCTTGTGTCACAAGTAGCTATAGTTTATTTAATGTTTGTAACCAAAGAATGTAAAACATGGTTAAAATCTTAATAAATAAATGTGTGTCATTACTGAGTCTGTGCTTAGTGCTTGTCCCAACTACAAGGCTTCAACAGTAAACATTTTTCCCTTTTAAAGAGATACTTGTAGAAACTAATGCACATGCCATTTTATGTCACATTTTATTTATTCTGACCTGTGTGGTGCAGGTGGAAGCTGCAACTGGCTGAGTTAAGTAAGCTGCCGGCGTTTGCTCGAGTGGTTTCAGCAGGAAACTTGCTTACTCATGTTGGTCACATCATTCTAGGAATGAATACTGTTCAGCTTTACATGAAGGTCCCAGGCAGCAGGACTCCAGGTCTGTACAACGCACGCACAGACACACACTGTGCTCTTGCAATGTACCTAATTTTTTTTTTACTTGTGTAATATCACAACAAGCATTATTGGAGTTTGTGTACAATACCAATACACAATTTCCTCTCTTTAGGTCATCAGGAAAACAATAATTTCTGTTCAGTGAACATAAACATCGGCCCAGGAGACTGTGAGTGGTTTGCGGTACCTGAGGCATACTGGGGTGTTATGAATGATTTTTGTGAGAGGTAAGAGTTATAATAATTGCAGGTACTTTGTTGTGTTGCTGTATAAAGACTTAAATCTATTTTGCTGTAGCAAAACACATGTTTTACCCTGAGACCTTCTGAGACTGGTATTTCCATCTAAACCCAACATGTAAATCATAGTAATGTGTTAGTTTATAATACCAACATTAAGCCCTTGTTGAATTCCCGGTGAATTGCACGTTCTGAGTTAGATCCCAGGTGGGGGGCATCTGGGTTCTTACTGTGTGGAGTATGCATGTTCTCTCTGTGTCTGTGTGGGATTACTATGGGTTTTCCAGTTTCCTCCCACAGTCCAAAAACATGCAGCCAGTTGAATTGGAAATGCAGGGTTGTCCATGACTGTGTTTGTTTGGCTTGTGAACTGATTGAACGTGTGTACTTAATAACTACAGAGTGTCTGTCATGACTTATGGATGTAACCATGTACATGATGTTAAAATCCTAATTCTAGCACTTTTGGGGGGAAAAAACAAAGAGCAAGACCCAATTAATCAAAAGGTTTTGGGAAGACAAAAAGGTGCTTTGGACACTGCAAAACTTTCATGGGACAATATGAGCAGGACTTTTGTGCAGTATTGCTTGTCTATTGTTTTTTTGTACTTTTTAATTGTGGAGATCTAGAATACCAAATGTCTTACCATGTTTCGACTGCTGCATACTCTGCGGTGGATGCTGTGGTGCTCAAAGTGCAAGAAGGTGCTCCTGGTTAAAGCCCACCACTTTATTTACATGCCTTGAAGTAGCTTTTGAGTCAGTGTGTAGGTCAGGGCTCATTCTGTCTTTGCTGTACATTGGACGTGATGACATACCTACCTGTTTTATTTCTTTGAAGCACTTTGATGCCATACATGTTGCACTTTGTTTAATATGGAGTATTTAACAAAGAATTTGATATGGACATAATATGGACATAAACCCTGTTTACATTTAGTTTTATGCCATATTATTGTGTCATACAGTCTACATAATTTTTTGGAGGAAAATTAATTATTTTATCGTTATCGATTGTTTGACTAATAGATAAAAGTTATGGATAGTAAAACAGTCATTACTATGTCTCTTGAAAAAAAAACCCAAAATGTACTGATCATTGTAGATACTAAGGTGATATTCATGATGTGCATTTTCTAACGATCCTCCTAACGAGGCCTACAGCAACACTATAATGGCTGCATGAACTCATGTACTGTGTGAACTATTGGCTGTTTCAAAGGTCCATCCAATAGTTTTCACCATGGTATACAAGGTGTAACCAAACTTCCACTTGGGGCATTCGCTTAAAAGTTTATATCCTTGATAATGTTTTTTAGAATAATATGTATTATTATTATTTTTCTCTGCAAATATTATCTATTTTGTTTACTCACTACGCCCCAGGTTTTAGAAATGTAGTGATTTAAATGTGTTCGGGTGTATGTAACAGTTGTGTATAAAATGTACAACACAAAAAACATGCATTGCATGGAAATGTAATCTACCACACATAGGGAAAAATTTCTTTTTATTAATTGTATGTAGATTGTTCATTTCTACACTATATGCATATTGATTCTACTAATTGTATTTAACCTCTATACAGGAATAACATAAATTTTTTGATGGGTTCATGGTGGCCTAACCTGGAAGACTTGTATGAAGCTAATGTGCCTGTATACCGCTTCATCCAGAGACCAGGAGACATGGTTTGGCTCAACATGGGTACAGTACACTGGGTGCAGGCCATTGGCTGGTGCAATAATGTGGCCTGGAATGTAGGACCTCTCACAGGTAACTACAGATTATACTTGTTGTACTGGAATAGTTGTATTGTCTACTGGAATTGTATTTTATAACACTGGGATGCATTTTGTGTATTGGTTATAATATAATTTGATTTTCTTGGAGTCCCTGAATGCAGTGAACTGTGAGTAGTTAATGCCATTGTTACTACCAGGTTTCCTATATACATTAAACTGATTAACTGGTAATATGCATTCAACAACTGAGTTTTCTTTTAATGTTCAGAAAACAACCAAACATGATAAATCAGCTAAAAGCTGATGTCACTCGTTGGGTAGCATTGTCTCCTCACAGCAAAGTCCTGGGTTTGCAGGTTCTCCCAGTGTCCGTGTGCTCCAGTAGTCCAGAGACATGCAAATTTGTCCATATATTGTACATGACGGACATTAAATAAATGTAGTTATTACCTGTCCTCTCATGAATGTAACATGTGAAACATGACATTAAAAACCTTACCAATTATTTAATGCTGAGGAAACTGGGCATGAGAATACAAATCTTACTTGCTTAATGTTTAGTGTTTTGGGTTTAGCAAAGACAGTTGCTTAAATATGCTATTTTACCTGGCCATACTCTAGTTAAACACTGAACTTTGCTCTGTCATGGAGACTCATGCAATCCCAACATTCTGTTGCACTTTCAGAGTCAAATGTT
>JAYDZG010000010.1:13481523-13492401 GCA_034509265.1 Microcambeva bendego
ATTTCAAGGTGCTGGAGTGGCCCAGCCAGTCTCCAGACCTCAACCCCATAGAAAATTTGTGGAGGGAGTTGAAAGTCTGTGTTGCCAAGCGACAGCCTCCAAACATCACTGGTCTAGAGGAGATCTGCATGGAGGAATGATCCCAAATACCAGTGTGTGCAAACCTGCTGAAGACTTACAGGAAACATTTGACCAATTTGACCACATTTGTCATTGCCAACAAATATTATGTTATAGTATTGAGTTGAACTTTTGTTATTGACTAAATACTTATTTACATCATAATTTACTTATCCATCATAATTTACAAATAAATTCTTTAAAAATCCTACAATGTGATTTTCTGGATTTTTTTCCACATTTTGTCTCTCATAGTTGAAATGAACCTACAGACCTCTCATCTTTCTAAATAGGAGAACTTGCACAATCAGTGGCTGACTAAATACTTTTTTGCCCCTCTGTATATCCAACTGACTAAGCTTTTTATAATGTCCCCATTAAAAGAACAGCAGCACTGAACAAGCTAATCATTATTTTGGAAAATTTGAATGTTTTTGTATGATGAAACATGATTATTGATGAAAATAGATATAGAACATTTTGAAATTACAAGACAGTGTTTAGCTTCTAGTTAATTAATTTCAATTTATTATATACTTTTTTGAACATGACCCATACTATATTACAGATTTTTTTAGCTTCAATTGACTCAGTGACTTGCTGCTCTTTTATCTGCTATGTCAGTTTGTAAGCATTATTTTCGATACTGGACTAAGTACTCTTATTACTCACTTATTCCATACTTTGTCCCTTCAAAATTCTGGGAGGGAAGGGGAGATTATTTTTGTGGAGGAAGCTCTGTCATATCCACTAGGAAGTATGACTCAGTCATGTGAAATTCTTTAAGGCTGAATCAGCGCTGCCTGGGAAATGGGGTCGGCTAAGCATTCCTTGTTCAAGAAAGAGACTGGAACTTATTGGTGGTCATGTTAAATACCTGAAAGGCCACATGTAATATTAAAGGGCACAGAGGAATAAATATGAGACACAGAGAAATGCCAGAAGAGATATATACTTAAGACCCCTGAAAGCCCTTTCTCTTTCTCGTGAGCTCTCTTGTTTCAAAGTTTTGACAGTCAATAGTTAAATCTGCAAAGTCCAGAGTTAGAAGCTGAAATGTTTCCAAGGCCGCCCTGTACTTACTGAGAACCGCAAAGGGTGGCACAATCATTCTAATTTTAAATTATAGCTACTTTGAACTAACTAATATTCAAATCCTTTAAAAGTTTAGATTAAAATAAATAAAATATAGTTTTCCTGGTCAGTTTGTGATAAAGGTTCCTATTTTTTAAAAAGCTTTCGCAACAACTTAGAAATATTGAACCAACAACAAAAGCCATTACACTACATTCTGAAATCTTAATTAAGGCATAATGCATGAACACGTAACTTGTAAAAAATTAACCCAATAAGTTTTTTGAACTGTTTTTAATGGAAACACATAATAATAATAATAATAATAATAATAATAATAATAATAAAATGAGTTTAATGATGTACAATATAGGCCCAACATATTAGTCCCTGTGTATATTTTTGAAAAACAGATGCTGTGGTATTCACAATATTTGCATGGGAGCAATAGAGAAAATGCTCCCATGACATGCAAGCTCCTTTATATTTTTATAGAAAATGAACTGTGGCGTTTTAGGTGGAAAAAAGTTAACCCAATCTCTCTCTCTCTCTCTCTCTCTCTCTCTCTCTCTATCATATCAATGTGGGAACCAAAATTTGGAAAGTACATGGACTCTCTCAAAGCTACATATCCTCTAGATACAAATAATTTAATGTTGCTGTGTCAACTGTGCACAACCACAACACGGCAATTAATGGAGTGTTTGAATCTTAGTTTGGATCTTAGTGTGTCTTAGTTATATCTGTGCATCTTGGTTAACTGGGCTATTATCTTTCCCCAGTTCATCCTGTGGTATCCCCTGGTAATTTGGTCCAGATCATATTTGAGAATTATATGCACCAATAGTAAAAAACATTCTTCTGATTGAATAAAACATCTTAAATTATCATATAGATTGAGACTGTCTAACAAACTCCCATGAACAATCTTGCTGAATGCTGCCACATGCCTTCCTAAAGGCAATACAGTTGATAACTAATTATCTACTAATCTCTTGGTAAGGATTTGAATGAGTTGGATTTACAGTCATTCTTTAATTCCTCTCGCTTTTGTTAGCTTTTTGGTTGCTAATGACCATTGCGAGTGTCACTTTAAAAAACTGCTTTAATAAAACGATGTAATTTAAATAATTACTATTTAAATAACACTATCAACAATGCCTATAATGTCAATCCTTACATCTACTGAGATAATATTTTTGTCTAGTTTACCAAGTTCACTCCAGCACCTTGAAATGCTTTTTCCCTCGTTGCCTGAGTGGTGTGTTTGGGGCCATTGTCATGCTGGGAGACCCAGCCATGTTCCATCTTCAATGCTCTCACTGATGGATGGAGGTTTTGGCTTAAAATCTCATGATACGTGGCTTCGTTCATTCTTACCTTAACGCGGATCAGTCGTCCTGTCCCCTTTGCATAAAAACAGCTCCAAAGCAAATTGTATTAAATTGTGTTACAAAGTTCCCACAACAAATATTGCTTCTTAAACTGTTAATGTTTGTAGATTTATCTCCAGTAAAACGAACAGAACAAGACAGATTAGACTTGATATTTTATTTGGCATTGTTATATAAAACAGTTTCAGGATTTGCGGACTTTGCTAATATTCTCTGCATTTTTTTTTAAGTTTTCATGGCAATATTTTTTTATGATGAATTATTAAGAACTATAATTTACTAATTAGGGCAACATGTTGGGTAGCACTGTCGCCTCACAGCAATAATGTCCTGGTTTCAATGCCCGGGTGGAGTGATCTGGGTCCTTTCTTTGACCCTAATTAGGATAAGGGGTTAAAGAAAATGAACTGAATTTACTAATTGCAGTGTCCTTACCCTACTTACAACAGAAAGAAATTACTCTTGCAATTTATACCAGAATGACCATGTCGAGTGCTGTTATTTTCAGAGACTCTGTTTTATATTTAACAAAATTGCTTTATTAACCAAAGCATTAGCGTGATTGTGCAGGGGCAACAAAACAGAGATTAGTGAAAGAAGGCTACACTCTTCAAAGTGCACTTTGCTAATGTAAATGCATAAACTAGACAGTTGCTCTACAAAACGGAACAAGGTCAATATCTATATAGTAGTTACATTTATATTAATTTGTGAGAAGATATACTGTACAGTATACATAGTATGTCAAAAGATGGTAACAGGGGTGTTATTGTGTAGTTGTGATTTCCTGATCTCAAACAATTTATTGAACCAAAAGTGTGTATACCCTAACAAAAAATGTCAATGTCTAAATAACCTGTCATGTGCGCTTGAGCATCAATTACAACTTGACAACAATGTCTGTTCACAAATCAGCTTTTTGTCTACATCTTTAAGGACGGGCCTCGGGTTATTGAGGTTCTGGGGTACAGAGTTATGAGCCCCTACACAGTGACTCAGCAGATCCCATAGGTTTTCATTGGGATTCAGGTCTGGAGAAAGTGCAGGCCACTCGATTTGAGGTACCCCAGTCTCCAGCAGCCGTTCTTTAATTATGTGACCTCATTGAGCTGGAATATTGTTGTCCATGAAGATTAAATTAGTCCTGTGTTGTTCATGCAGAGCCACAGCGACTGGATTAATGATGTTATTGAAGTAGTATGGGCTTGTCACTGTTTTTGCAGCATATTTGGGGTTGAAATGATAAAAATGGATATTTATATGCCTTTTTAGGCTATGTTAATTTGGGGTTTTCTGTAATAGATGTGTCTTATTGAATATTTTGTGGTCTTTAGTGGTGAACCACCTGTAGGTAAAACCACCAAACATCCGTCAGACTGAATAAAGTGCGCTGATTAACGCCCTTGCTCATACTTTTTCTTGCACACAAAAGCAACTGCGCACTTCGATCAGAAGGCTATGTTGTCATGCAGGGCAGTCGCTAGGCAACCATCTTACTCTGAAGATACTCGAAACAAAAGGGCTCACTCCAAAATCACTCTGAGCTTTAGTAGAGGAGCTATGGTGAAGAAGGGCACTGTGCGTGGGCAGTGTGAACAGTGTCAGATGATGCCAGTGGAATAGCCAAGCTTCTAAGTAATCAAGTTTCTAATGCTAGACTTTTAGATGTTCTTTTGATGTTTAGTAGTATAATTAAAAATCAAGGACCCAGACAAGACAAGAGTCTTCACAACAAGACTAGCATGGGCTGATGGGAAGCAGGGGTAGATTAGAAAAAAAAAAAAAACTGGCATTTTCATTTCTGTCATGCTCTCTTCCTCTTTTCACCCACCATCACTGATGGTTTCTATCCCCTTCTACTCATTACTGCACAAGTATTTACTTCTGTCCATGACTGAAAAGCTAACCCATGTCACATGGTGCTCGGAAAGGGTCAGAGGATGCCTGGCAATTTAAGTTTCGCTTCGTAAGGTTTCTGGCAATGGTTTAACAAGCCATGTCAGCTGCACCACCAGTACTTGGGCACCCATAAGCATAAGAGAAATACTGGCATGAGGCAAACAGACAGACTCAGTGCCTGACAGTGCAGCATGCTGAACAATGGTTTGAACAGGGTTTTCATGTCTCTGTTGTAACAAGTTGTAGAAAGTTAAATTGGACTTGACTTTTACCCTAAACACTAAACTTAATCCCCCTAAACATATGGGACAAATTGTAACACATGGTTGCAAGCCAGGCATTTTTGTTTAATTAAAAACTGTACTTTTTACTCTTCATTTTCAAAACAGTATCAATACTTTAGTTTCATTGGTTCATCTGATCTCTTTATTTAGATTTCTCTAGTGCATGGGCGAGTGGGCATGTGTATGCAAACAACTGCAAACTTAATTACTGTCCCAACTGACTCTAAATACTGTAAATGTTGATTTGTTTTGCTCATTCAGTTAATCAATTTAAGAAAGAATCGGTTCTTTTGTCATCTGTATGAGATGCTATATTTTATGTGAAATTACATCTCTCTCCTGGCTGGGTTTAAAGGTAAATGTGACAGCTAAGTGAACAAAATCGGTTAAATTAGTTTTAATTAGTTATGAGGACAAACACATTAAATGTTGATTTCTATAATCTGGAATTATAAAAAATTCCACCAAGAAGAGAAACAAGTTGATAACATGGATATAGATTTGGTCTTGAAGGTCAGGTAAGCAGCAGTAAATGCTTCCTTGCCCATGTAAGATGATCGCCTGTGCTTAGTGGTGTGGTCAGGAACCCTCGCAGGTTGTCTAGCACACAGACCACTCTGATGTACACAATTTCAAATGGTTTGATATGACACTTGGGTTCCTCTTAAACTCTTAAAGTTGTGTGTGGCATTCATTATCCAGCTTCGCAGGGCACTGTTCACAATTAAGCGATCATCAGTGTGGGATGTGTCCAAAGGACATCCACTTCTATGCCTTTCTGTGACTTCCAGTCTCTCTGTATCTTTGTTGCAACATGCTGACAGTCTAAGTTCAGTGGCCACTTCCATCTGAGAACATCCTGTTTGAAGCCTCACAATGGTGAGGTACTGTTGAAGAACAGAGAACAGCAAGTACTGAAACATTGAACAGTTGGACATATGCATTCAAAGGGTTTAAGGTGGTCACCTGTAGAGGTTAGAGTGTATTTTAGGTTCATCCTGAAATTTCACCCAAAAGCCAAGCATCCCAAACAGTAGTGTGTGTGTGTGTGTGTGTGTGTGTGTGTGTGTGTGTGTGTGTGTGTGTGTGTGTGTGTGTGTGTGTGTGTGTGTGTAAATCATGTACAGATTTAAATATCTTACCTTGGAATGAAATATTTAATGTGGTACGACATATTTTAGCACACAATACCCCATAATGACAAAGTGAAAAAGATGAAAAAGATTGTTTGGAATTTTTGCTAATGTATTTTAAATAATTAATTAAATAAATAAATCACATGCACATGAGTATTCACAATGTTTGCTCAATACTTTGTTGAAGCACCTTTGGTGGCGATTACTGAGTATGTGAGTATGATGCTACAAGCATGGCATACCTATTTTTGGTCAGTTTCTTCCATTCTTCCCTGTAAAACCTCTCAAGCTTTATCAGGTTAGATGGGGAACATCAGTACCTGGCCATTTTCAGATCTCTCCAGAGATGTTCAATCTTGTTTAATTCTGCACTCTGGCTGGACCATTCAAGAACATTCACAGATTTGTCCCAAAGCCACTCCTTTGTTATTTTGGTTGTGTGCTTAGGGTCATTGTCCTGATGGAAGATGAATCTTTGTCCCAATCTGACGCCCAGAGTGCTCTGGAGCAGGTTTTCTACAAGATTGTCTTTGTACATTGCTGCATTCAGGTTTTCCTTGACCCTGACTTCTCTCCCAGTTCCCGCTGCCAAAAACAACCCCACAGCCTTATGCTACTGCCACCATTCTTCACTGTAGGGATGGTATTGGCCAGGTAATGAGTGGCACCTGGTTTCCTCCACACATGACTCTTGGCATTAGGGTCAAAGTGTTAAATCTATGACATTCAGCATAACAACAATTCACTGTAGTGTATTTGCTATATTCCAAGCAATAATATAAAAAACAAATGATACATGATGTCATTATGAGATGAAACATGATCATTTATTCGCTAAACCCATTACCATCCACTTTTATCGCATTTTGGCAATGCTATAGTACAACTTTGATAACCTTTTTTGAATTTTGAGCTTTTCCATTCAGATTTTTTTCAAAGTTAGCAAAGTTTGTGGATGGAATGGCTAATGTTGAGTGTTTTGGCAAACACTGTTAATACTTATGTACATTAGATTTTTTGTTTTTTTATTTTTAAATAAAATTCAAACAATCTTTTTTTTCACTTTGTCATTATGGGGTATTGTGTGTTGAATTTTGAGGGAAAAGGAATGTAAAACCTTTGGAAATAAGGCTGTAACAACAAAATCTGGAAAAAGTGAAGCACTGTGAATATTTTCTGGATACACTTGAGTTAAAATATTATCGCACGTATCACACCTATAAAGCTAAACCCATCTGTATTGTATTGTATACTGAGTGGGAGGTAGCCTACAGCACAGTACCATTAATTGTACAACAGGACAGGGCTTGTTTCTTGTTTATGGCATGTATGACTATTTAAAGCCCTATGGGTAGACAAAACTGAGTAATTCTGTGAGAATGTGCTCTCACCCACACAAACGGCTGCCAGAGATACCCAACTGCCTGCACCAAAGCTTGTTCATGGCTAAGCCAGTTCTTGTGAATCATGGCAGGCAAGCTTAGTAAATGTGAACAGCAGGCATACACTTGTTCCACTATTCTGCATGTATAATTTAATCATAATTTACAGCAGAGGAGTTAAACAAATCTTTATCAGAGGACCAGATCAGCATTATAGTGGCCCTCAAATGGCCGATTGTATTGTATCCTGGGGTGAACACAGTCTGCCCTTTGTTGGACAAAATTGTTGGACAAATATAAATACATACCTACTTTTATATTGTACTTTACCACAGACAAAGCCTCATATCACAAGTGATATAACAATTTCTCTTCTTGATGCCAAAAAATTTATTGACTTTCCCATCTTTCATAAAATTCTCTTTCTTCTGCTTTCATTTTCTCTTCTTGTACACTTTGGAATTATTTTTAATGATTTTTAAATATTACCTAGTGGTGGCATGTGATCTCTTTGACTTGCATTTGCAATTTATGTATGATTTTACATTGTATTTTTAGACAATTGTTTTATTTTAAGACAATAGTTTTCCTCATTTCTCCGCTAGACAGACACATATACAACTTCCTCCAAAATGCAGTTCAGTCGGTTTTATTTGCTTCCCAACAGTACACGGTGTGCCTCAGAATGAAACTACAAACTAAAAACAAAAAGCAATGTAAAACTTGATACACTTACTTAATGCATGCACATAACTGTAGTCAAGTGTTCCAGCTATTACAAAACTAAAAAAGCCAAGCATAAACTAGTACTAATGAAAATTTTGTGAAAAAACACAAATTGCTATATTAACGGTATCATGGTAAATTCATAATTGAAACACTTGAATATACTTGCTTAACTAATGAGAATATAAATATCTAACACATGACATGAGAATTCACTTCTACTTATTACTGTTAGCTTTCTCTGCTATTGTCAAAGCTTGTTGTCATGACTACGATGTTACAGTTGCTGCTTAAAGATGCAGGAGCTACATTAGCTAATAAGTACTGTAAGTCTCTGTAACTACTTGGACGATCTCAACAATCGCTCATCTTTTAAGTTCTCGCAGGCCATGTAAAATTACGTGGCGGGCTGGATGTGGCCTGCGGGTGTTGAGTTTGGTGGTTCTAAACTCTGTCCATTGTAAAAACCGCTATACAAAATTGACTTGAAATGCTTTTAATACTTTTTAGGTTAAGAAAGAATAAATGATACAAAATATTTCAGAACCTACAGATTGTACTAAACCCAATGAGTATTTAGGTTTAAATGAAGCAGCTCCTGAACATAAACCACGCCTTAGTGGTCACAATGAAGAGTAGCCACACTCTATGATGAAAATCTTACTGTAAAATCAACTACCACAACTAACTCTTTTGAGGTTCTTATAGACAACATAGTCAATAAATCTTCACTTGATTACATTAGTATGTTTAAAGTAGTTACTATATATAGTTTTACTTTTGACAACTGAAAAGGCCTTATTCATTATGAAAATAAGTCTGATCTGCTTAAAATTGCATTTGATTCAATTTTACAATATATAGGTATTACCCAAAATGTAACAGGACTCACTCACCACTGTAAACACACCATAGATTTAATACTAACTTATGGTATAAACATAGGCAACCTGGTGGTTTTACCACAAATTAATTAATTTCGCACTATAATATCTGCAATTGCAACTGCATTCATAAACAACTTATCAAAATTACCAACTAGATTACAATTAAAACTTGAAGACCTAGATCAAGCAACTAAAAACTTAGGCAAAGTGGCTCCAGTTTAAACTAAACTTATTAGGGAGAAAAACTTGCTCCATGGTACAATGAGCACATATGCGACGATGGACTGAGTACATGCACTTTCAAAAGCCTAACCATTACATCATTCTATAGAGAAAAATAAAAAATAGTGTCCAAACCAACTAAAAAGGTGATAATGACTTATTTAACCTGCTAATCCAACTAAATTCATTTAATCCAGTTTCCAAAATGAACTATCTGCATTATTTAAATCATCAACATAGTTGTCATGTTTACTCAATTCTTTTCCAACTCATTTACTTAAAGATTTACTTCAAGACATTATAAAGCCTTTACTTACTTTAATAAATGCATCACTTAGTTATGTACTCAAATTGTTTAATCAATCTAATCTTGATTAGATTCTTTCCATTATAGGCTAATTTCAAACCTTTCATTTGTTTCCAAGATTCGAGAAAAAATAGTTTCTTAACAATTATGTTCATATTTACATGAAAACAGTATTCATGAAAAAGGTCAGTAAGGAATTAGACCCAACCACAGTACTGAAACTGCATTAATAAGGGTTGTAATTGTCTAATAATGTCCTTTGATAATGGGTGCGACTCTTTTGATCCTCTGATAATTAGTGCGACTCTATTAGGACTAAGGGCAGTGTTTGATACTGTCAATCACAGTTTATTGATAGGCTAGAAGATACAGTATCTGTTAAAGGACATGCACTCTCTTGGTTTAAATCTTATTTAACTGATCGCTCTCAATTTCTCTATGTTAATGATAAATTCTGAGAAACTACAAACGTAAAATAGGGCGTTACACAGGGGTCAGTATTTTATTTAAACTCTATATGCTACCATTAGGAGAAATAAGTTGTAAAAACTGCATTAATTTTCACTGTTATGCAAATGACACACAGCTGTATATATCAGCCAAACCTAACAACACTGACACAATCAGTAAGCTTGAACATTGAGTAAACGATCCAAAGAACTGGATGTCACTGTGCTCAGCCAGTGTGCGGTTTTGCGCCAATACACAGTGATCACACACACATAGTGATTCTATGTGCATTTTTCCTCGGCAGCTTCACAGCGTTTTAAGGCTTTTTCACTGTGGTTATCAAAAGGGACAGAGGTAATAACTGGCCACCATGCCACCCACTCTGTATAGGGATTTCTCTAAATATATTGTGTTAAAACGCTCATCCTTTCATTTGTAAGTCTGAAATATTCAAGTCAGCTTAAGAGAGAGTTGTGTTTTTCTATTTCTTGTTTTCTATGAAAGCTCTTTTAGAGGTTATGGAATGTTTGTGTAGCCTTGGTTGAATAAGTTAAGATGAATAAATTGTTAGTGACAGAGAGAGCAAGAAAAGGATGTCATATAACATGCAGCAAGGATGTAGAACCATTTCCATTCACATTTTCAGCATTTAGCTGAAAATGTAAATGGTTATATGTCCTTGCCACATCGTCACATGCGTACTGTGTTAGAATCACAATTCATAAGTGATTGTAATGACCAAGTCTCTGTATAATGAAGGGCCATATTATAGCCTAGCTTCAGTTTTAAACCTGTACAATTAGTCCAAGTTATGCCACAGGGAAACCATGGGAGTGCATCAATTAGCATTCAGTCCATGCTCTCGTATGCCCAAGAGTTCACCTGCTATTTCATCTCTGAGCATTTTCTTCACAGGTTATCAAAGAAGTGATTTACTTCTATTACACACCATTCAGGAGTTTACATAACTGAAACACTTTCACTGGAAAGCTTTTCC
>JAYDZG010000010.1:13493654-13508952 GCA_034509265.1 Microcambeva bendego
GGAAAAGCTTTCCAGTGAAAGTGTTTCAGTTATGTAAACTCCTGAATGGTGTGTAATAGAAGTAAATCACTTCTTTGCTAACCTGTGAAGACATATAACCATGTTTTGTAATGCCAATAAACCTATGATTGAGTTAAGTTGAGCAGAAAAGAGGTGAAACTTTGCTGTGTTTGCTGCATCAATAGGGCAAGGGCAAGAAGGTAAGAAACTACTGCTCCTGTTTAAAATCAGCACTTTCATGCTTTCTAAAATGCATGATTATAGCTTAGTATTACTTGGAATTATTTGTCACAAGTGTGTTTGAGTTTGTGTTCATGTGAGCAGTTTTTATAACATGATTACTCTACGTTTGAATGCATATTTATCAGCTATCTGCTAATTGTTATCTGTCATCTGCCAGCAAACTTACAAATACTAACTAGTGAAGGTTTTGTTTTGGGGGGATCTGTCTTTTTCAAACTAGAAATATTTGTTTCATCTTTATGAGTCATGTGCAGTGGTAAATATACTGTATTACCCATTGCCGTACTGCCCATTAAGAATACTTGCACGATCAAACCCTCTCTGTTCTTGGATTGCATACCAAGAAATATTATTGTAAACAAAATGCCAGGATGTTTACAAATGGATCATTGACCACATTTGATTTTACTGTACATCTTATATGATCATCTCTTGTTCAATCACCTGATTAGTTCAAGTTTACCTACTGTTTTAAACTGTTTTACTTTTCCTTTTGACTGATGCTGCCAAAAGAATCACGCTAACCCTCCCTCTTGCTCACTGTGCCTCACTGTGAATTAAAGCTGGCTGCAATACAACAGAACTATTTCCACTTTAGTCAAACAACAATAATAATGTTATTTGTCATAAGTAAGTACATATACACATGATGCTATACAGATGCAATAAATAAAAAATCTACTAAGTTACACATTTATTGTACAATGATTGCTTTTTTTATTCTATGGACATTTCCATTTTATTTGCAATAGTAGCAACAATTAAAATGTTTTAGTGTGTATACACTTGCAACCGGAAATATTCACCCCCTTATCTCAAAAAGCATGATGTGGATGAAAGATAATGAGAATAAATGACAAATAACTTCCTTAGCTAGCAAATACCATTTATTGATATATTTTGACAACAGAAGTTGACTGAACTTTGAACTTTAATTAAAAAATATATATATTTTAACACATGTGCATGGGCACTATAACTATGTGCACAAATAATTTAGCTTTTATAACTTCTAACAGTTATTTGGAGAGATGGAGGACACAAATCAACTATTAAATAAATAATTAAAAAAACAACATTTATTACATAAAGATAATAATGATAAACACGACCAGAGCAAAAAAAAAGACTAAATTGAAAACAAAGCTATGAAGTCTAGAAGCAACCAGGGTCTACCGGTGAACTGATGAACGGTGGAAACAATAAGCCCAAGGGTTTGGGCGCAGTGCTTGGTGAGGGAATTGCCATGTGACGGGAGCATGAAGTGGACATCGAAACTGGTGCGGGTTCGCTTCCGCTGAAAATGGTTGAAAGTCCTGCAAGGAAGAACATGCACAAGCAAAAACACAATAGGTACGCTGTCCCACGGGGTCTCTCAGTACAGCACCCACGCTGCACTAAACTGCACTGAGCAGTGCAACAGCGCTGGACGGCGTTTGGAGCAACAGCAATGGCAAAGTACAATGCCAGGTGTGGGTTCTCAGCATGAATTAACCAGTTATCTTTACTAACCTAGGTAGGGAGCATTCTCTAACACTGTCAATGCTGGGAGATGATGTTTGGCTCAACAGACACCGTTTCTGTAAGTTCTGACAGGCTTCCTACACATCTTAAATTGTAATCGTTGCCTATTGTTCACATGCAAAAACCTCTAGTAGAGTGATTTTAATGGCTTCTGTGCTGCAACTGCCTATTTAAAATTCCACCAAATATATTCAATCAGATGTAAATGATGTTGAGAAAGCCCCGCCAGGATGTTCCAGGGTCTTTTTTCTCAGTCAAGGTTTGGTTGACATGGGATCATTGTCTTATTGGAAAGTCCATTGATCACCAGGGTTTTATTTCTCATCAGAAGACCTTATGATCCTCTTCAAAATGAACTGTTACTACATAGAATTCACGATACCAGGTACACAGTTAAGATTGCCAGTTCCTGCTACAGACAAACAGTTCTCTGCCTCCATGCATGACTTCCTTGTGGTCAAGAGTTTAGTGTGTATTGGGGTGTGTCAATGAAATCCTTTAGAACAACAATAATGCATAGAGGTCGAATAATTGCTCTCTCTTAACAAAATATGCTCTTATACAAAAATAAGTCTGTCTTTGTTAAATGTATCTAACACTCAAGTAAAAAACAAGTCATCCAAAGAAGAATATTGCTCTTTGAAACAACTTTAATTGATGAAACTCAAAAATCTTAGAGGGGTTGAATATTTCTAATTGCAATTGTATATTCAGGAAGAAAAATGACCAATTTGATGTTATTAGGATATTTAAAACATGGAAACGCTAAAATAACAAGGCAAATCTGATAATGAATATTAATGGAGCACATCTACCTGGTTCATGAAGTTGGTGGCGATTTTTATAGTCAGTTTTTAGTCTGTTTTCTAATGTTTAGTAATTGTGACAACAGTGGAACAGTGGAATTTCTTTATTAATCCCGGGAAAAATGTTGACCATATATCACATGTCTAGTCCAGTACATTTTATCTTCCAGCAATAATAGGAAATACACAATAAATCACATTGTTATTTCTTAATGCTTAACACTTCAAACTAAACAAATATATAAACATATCATTAACTTAATGAACAAAAATAAGAATTTCTGCCAGCCTGAAACCCAGCAGACAATGTAGCTGTAGTATTTACAACACAGAAATCTACATTGTATGCCAGGTTCAGGATGACATAAAATATCCTTCACCCTTGAAAAAATCAATCAATCATTAATACATTTACTTCTGTAATTAAACGATTCATATTCCTTATTATTCAGGTATTAGCAACTGAAGGCATTTATGTAAATCCAGTAACTCGGACCGCCGAGACATAGTGAATGGGCATTTTTACTTTGTGCTTTGTTTCCTAAATCAGACTGCATCTTCACATGAGAGACAAATGCTGGATAATGTCTGAAATAAATTCTGGTTTCTTTAACAATGTCTGTGAATGCAGGATGTAAGTATAATAATTTAGAAAACAATATTCTCAGAACAAAGTAAACGTATGATAGTGTTTGAACAGTTAAGGCTCACAACAATTATGGAGGCTACATCACACTAAAAAAAAGCAAGCACTAATTAAAAGCAAGAAATATTATCTGACAAGGTCTAAAAGTAAGTGCTGGTCTGTGAATGACAGGGTGAATTCCAAACTGTGATAAGATATCACACAATTTAAAAGGAATGTGCCAACAGGAAGGGTAGAATGCCATCAGAGACCCAGTAGCCAGATGTAGCTACTGATTGCAACACAGGATCTACACTGACTACTGAGCACCTCATGGGCAAACCACAATAGCACAGCAACAGCCGATCTTACCGAGTGGAGTCATCCACTCTGCACTGCCATCTTTACATTCTGAAAAAAGATAGGTAATTGCAGTTTGACATTGGGGGACTGTTCAGACATGCCTTCCATCTGTCTCCAAGAAAAAATTCAGGTGAATCAAACCAACAACCTTTAAATCACAGGCCCAGTTCTCTAACCATCAGACCACGGCTGCCCCATGCATTTATAACATCTCGGTTAGATTATTGTAATGCTCTTAACTGGATGGTCTGGTCGAGCCATAAACAAGCTTCAGTTGATTCAAAATACAGCAGTGTTTTAAAAAGATCTCAGCTTGTTAGCTGGAATAATTACCCTGCCTTTGTTCAGGATTTGAACACAATGTTCAAGTCTAGGTTAAAAGCATATACTGTAGTTACTCAGGCTTTTTATTAATCTTAAAACGAGGGGTGAGTGTAAAGAGTAACAGTAAAATAGTTAAAGAAATTGGTAAAATATAAGTTTGATGGTTCTACCAAGATGTGAATAAACTTGCATTAAAATGTAAATGTCAGTTTGGTAGGATTAGAACTGCCAATAATCTGATTAGGTTTTTCATGCACATACATAAATTTAAGGTCACTTTTTAACCATTCCAGACTTTTAAAGCCTAGTACACATTACATCTCTTGCATCAGGATCATGTCTATTTTCGAAGAATAGAAAATGTCAGAATATTACTGTCACAATTAATAATTTCAGCTTTTATTTTGTTTCATTGTCTTCCATAGTTTCTCATAATAAATTGCTTGAGTTTTGGCCCAATCCTCCTGACAGAACTGTGTAACTCAATCAAGTTTTTCTTGATTTTTCAGTTCTGCACATACATTTTCTATGGGATTGACTACGGTACTTTTAATTTGTTGTCATGAAGGATGAAGCCCAACAATAGCTAACCAGAAGAAAAGGTTTCCACCTCATTCCACCTATATTGTAAGTATGCTTGGGGTCACTGGTTATTTGAAAAACCTAATAACAGGTCATATTGAAGGCTTAATTTTAACCCCACCACACTGCGTACATTCCAATGTATTGCATGCTATGGCAGAATAAAAATAACTTAAAATTTCCAAGGAAGTTGTTGACTTCCTGATTCAGCTATGTTTTATGTCCCTGGGAATATATGGGTTTATAGATACTAAACACTTGGGATAGTGTTTAGTATCTATAAACATCATAAATACCCAGCTGGTATTTATTATTTTAGTCTAGTTTGTCTCGTTTAAATCTGATGCAAACCTAAAATGTCTGCTTTTAGGATTTAGCCTCATCTAATTCAAAATGTGAAATGTGAAATATGGTACTGCAGCATTCCGACTAACACAAACAGACTCTGCAACAACTTTATTCCACAAGCCATCAGACTCATCAACTTTGGACTCTGACACACACATGATGGACACATTTTTTGAATTCCTTGTGCTGTGGCTTACCTGCACTATATGTTGTATAGTC
Organism: Microcambeva bendego; assembly: GCA_034509265.1. Lineage (NCBI taxonomy): Eukaryota > Metazoa > Chordata > Actinopteri > Siluriformes > Trichomycteridae > Microcambeva > Microcambeva bendego. The sequence goes on from JAYDZG010000010.1 coordinate 13,498,689, forward strand.
TTTCACTTTTTGTTCCATGTTGCACTGTGGTCCCTGAGAATGCTTTTTCGCTTCAGTATGTTATTGCATGTAGCTGAAATGGCAATAAGGCCTCTCTGACTCTGAACTTTCAAAACCTGCAAGAACAAACAACAAAAAGAACAGCTTTATTGACAGAATAATCGATTTGTTCCAGTTCCAGTTAGCCAAGAAAAATCTCAAATACGCAGAGGTAAAGGATGGTGAGAACAGTCATAGTCAACCCACAGACCAGCTCCAAAGATTTACAACATCATCTTGCTGCCGATGGTGTCACTGTGTATCGTTCAACTGTTCAGCGCACTTTTCACAAGGAGTCGCTTGAGGTATGCTAAAGCACATTTGGTCAAGCCAGCTTCATTTTGGAATAAGGTGCTGTGGACTGATGAAACCAAAATTAGTTTGGACATAACAAGTGGCAGTATGTATGGTGGAAAAAGAACACAGCATTCCAAGACAAACACTTGTGACCCACATTAAAATTTAATGGTGGTTCCATCATGCTGTTGAGCTGTGTGGACAGTGCAGGTACTGGGAAGCTTGTTAAAATTGAGGGTCACATGGATTCCATCATGAAAAATAATGAAAATTATCAGGGGTGCCCAAACTTTTTCATACCACTCTAATACCACTGTGATCTAAAGTTTTGAGTTTGTTTTTAGATTACACGCAACAGTCCACAAACTCGCAGCGCGTGCCTGTTATATCAACAATAAACAGAATTAAGAATAATATAAACTTTATTTTACATAATTATGTTAGGGGACAATGGCTATAGATTAAAGACCTGGCTGATTACACCATTTATCATGCCTAAAACAATGCTAGAAAGGGCTTTCAATCGAAAGCACACCAAAGCATGCTCAGTAATAGATCATGAAAGTGAAACTTTAAAGATAAGCCTGCACAAGAGTCACCTGTAGCCGGGTAAGTAAATGTAAGGATTTGATAAACAGGCATAAGGGGCATTAAAAGAAATGGTGGATTGGTGCACACGGCTTGTATATGGACATTTTGAGGTGCCCACTTAATCTAAGGGACCCGGGGAGAATTTAGGGGTTGGGTGCCTTGCTCAAAGGCACTTCAGTCGTGACCTGTCGTGACCTGTCAACTCTGGGAATTTAACCGGTAACCTCATGAGCCCAGATCTCCCTGGGCCCAGATCTCCCTGGGCCCTGTATTGTAGTTCTTGACCAAGGTTTGCAAGTAAGCTCCCCCCACGTGATATCTGTGGTTATCTGGAAATCTGTTATCTGGAAATCTTTGCTCATCAAAGATGAGCTTTTTGTACCAAGCCATGATTACAATCAACTGTTGACATGTTATTTAGCTTTCCATTTCATTATTAGCTCTACACTGCCCCTCTTTCAAACTTTTTTGGAAAGTTTTGCCAGAATGGATGTTAATTAATAAATTAAAGGAAGTTGACCACAAAAACATGAAATCTTGTGTTAAAAACAAATACATATCAAATGTATGCAAACGTAAATGTAAGGAACACTGTATTATGTGCATTTTCTATACAGTCACAACTATAAAATAATAATAAAACAATAATAAAAAAATAAAAATAATAAAAATAATAAATAAATAAATAAATAATAATAATAATAATAGTTTCACCCTCACTATTCTTTTACACGCTTACAGTCTCCAGTAGCTTCCGGCACTCACCTTATGTTCTCCCTGCTTCTTAAAATGTGTTTTCAATAAAGTTATTTCCAAGAATAAATCTACCACCAAATGCCTTTCCTTTTTTCTGTCTTTAACACCATATCTACCAAACATCTCACCTCAAATAATTTAACAAACATGACCCTAAGTCTCACAATTCTTCTCGGGGTACCCTGTCCACCACTGCATTTAATCCAGAAATCTTTTATCTCACAACCCACTTGTGGGCCATATGCACTGATCACATTAAGCCACGCCATCAATTTTCAGCTTTAAACTCCAGCTTTAACTATAGCAGGAATCACCACATACTACAGCGCCTATAGAAAATATTCATACCCTATCAAAATCCTTGCCTTTTGGAATGTTATACCCTAGGAATAATAAAAAGAGAAAATTACAGTGATTATTATAATTTAATTAGTAAAATACCTGGTTTGGATACGTAAGCAGCCCCTTAGAGTGAACATTATGAAATTGTTTAGGTAAATCCCTTCAGATCACACACCTGCTTACTTCAGAATAAAACCAACTGTAGGTCATGGTAACACAAAACATGGTAAAACAAACATAGAACACCATACCTCCTGTGAAGCACGGTGGTGGCAACATTATGCTATGGAGGTGTATATCTTCAACAGGAACTAGGTAATAGGTCAGGATTGAAGGGAAAATGGATTCTTCCAAGTATATTCTACTTCTTGAGAAGCACTTGTGCCCCGTTTCTAGACTGCTGAAGATTCAACAGTGTCAACACTGTTTTACTATCTATGCTCCGTAGCCACAACTGGGTGAGAAGGGGTTAATTGGGGCTTAGTAGTCTTACAGGCAAGGCTATTTCTGGAGCCACAACATGTTTCAGTTGATGTGGGTTTCCTCTGAGATGCCCAAGAGATGACTGGTTCTGACCACATCCACATTCTGAAAGGAGCGCAAGCCAAGCCCCTGACTAGAGTTCTGTCTACATTGTCTGCCACCATACAGGAACTGAATCATTGCCCTCACCCAGTATTGTAGGGGAGGGAAGTTTTCCATTTTGAAAACCAAAAGTGTCCATCAGGTGCACATATAATTAAATATTTGAGATACAAACCCCCCTAAATTATATCAACATGAAATATATTTCTCTTCATTTTTTAATTTAACCTTTTCTGGCATGACTATCTCTCATGTTCAATGACACACACTGGACTGCAGCAGGAGTGGTTTAGATACTCCAGTCTGAACTACTTTCCAAGTCAACCCATGATCTGTCATTGCTCTTCAACATTTTTAATAATGTTTTTGTGACTAAATTGATTACAGCAGCACAATGCATTTAAAATAGTCATTATTACTACATAAAAATGACAACACAGTTTAAGAGCACAGTAAACATACTGATTTTGTTTGGACAATTTCTAGTTTTGTGTTCAGATTTTTCAGATCGCTTTAGGACTGTTTAATTGGGTTCAAGTCTGACTGGGCCAATCAAGAACCTTCATAGAGTTGTCCCAAAGCCCATTTGTTGTTATCTTGGCTGCATGCTTAGGGTCGTTGTCCTCTTGGAAGGTGAACCTTCACCCCAGTCTTAGGTCCAGAGCAGGTTTTCTTCAAGGTTGTCTATGTACATTGCTGCATTCATCTTCCCCTCGACCCTGACTAGACTAGTTCCTGCTGAAAAACAACCCCACATCATGATGCTGTCACCACCATGCTTCATTGTAGGGATGGTATTGGCCAGGTGATGAGTGGTGCACTGCTTCCTCCAGACATGACGCTCAATTTTTGTTTCATCAGATCAGAGAATTTTGTTTATCATGGTCTGAATCAAGCTGAAGGATGAAGGATGATCAGTGGAAACGCGACGCACCTGAACTCAATTTTGAGTGTCATTGCAAATGCTCTGTATACTTATGTTTATGTGATTTTGTTTAGTTTTTAGTTTTGTCATAATGGAGTAATGTGTACTGAATTTTGAGGAGAAAATAAATTCGTAAACCTTTAACACATGTGCACTGTTATTCAACTCCCATCTTTAGTACTGTGTTGGGAAAAAGCTTTGATTTCTTCTAACAAACAATTTCTGTAAGTTTTGACAGGCTTTCTACACCTCTCAATAATCCCATTCAGAGTGATGTTTAATGTCTTCCGTGCTGCAACTTGTACCAGCCTTCACCCGATCATCCTGTAGATGTCTTTCACTCACACAGGGGTTTTACTTATTTTTCCCAAATAAGTTAATAATAAAATTTTGGGCTTTCTGCCATGGCCAGGCAGGTTTGCAGCTGTTCAATATGTTTAATTATCCTTAGAAATTCTCCTGTCATGTCTCTTGGAATGTTATTTGTTTTGGAAATCTTCTTAGTCCCAAGACCCTTTAGCTAAAATAAAATGATATCCTCTTTCAGCTCCCTTGTCTTTACCATTTTTACACCTGACCTTGAATACCTTCATGGGGAGGGGTATGTATATGCATCACCACTGAAGCAAATTAAGGGCCAAAGTCTTACTTATGTTTTAACTCAACTTTACAATATTTTATAGAGGTTGAATAACTGTTACATGGCTCTTAATGAAATAGGCTGTCTTCCACAAATACATTTTCATGCATTGTCTGTGTTAAATGTATCTATCATAAACAAGTCATCCATAGAATATTGATCTTTGAAACAACTTTAATTGATTAAAATCAAATACAAAATCTTGAATTGAATATTGGGTTGACTATATTGCAACTGTAGTGCTGTCATTAATCACGATTAATCACATATTTAAAAGTAACAAATTAAAATTATGAATTATTACAAATATAATATTTTTAGAAAGCCAGACAATGTCTGACTTGGTTGTTTTTACTTATTTTTCAGCCAATTATTTAAATTGGTCTGCTCACATTTTTTTCAGATGCAACAAGTGTGTGATTCTTCCTGGTGTTTTCATGATGTAGTCAACTTTCTTTCCATTCAAATTCCTCTGTATGTCTGAGCTCATTCTGCCTGTAACATGTGTAGGCGCTTAAATACCCTTAGATAAAATAATAATATTTTTATGTTTGCTATTTATTGTCTGGTAATTTAGATTAATTAGTTAAAATAGTTAGATTATTAGAATTATTTTAGAACAATACATTTTACTAATATTGCTTAACATAAATATTAGCGTAAAACCAGCTAAATTTACCCTATTAACACCAAATAAAACATGATTCCATGAATAGTATGTACTATGTAGTACATTTTGTGATGGCGTCATTAATGCAGAAAATTGCTTTGAGATCTGAAGGCAGCATATGCTTCTTTTAATAAGAACATCTTTTACACGGAAGTCCATGAATTATTCAACAAGACTATAAAAACACATTCTGCACATAGTACATGGTCACTGTTATAAAATAAGAGGGTATCGGTACTGGACTGGCCTACCTGTAGTCCCTACCTATCTCCAATAAAAAATAAATGTGTATCGTGTTGTGAAATAAAATGTGTTTATACGTACTGTTGTACACATTTCTTGTTTGTAGAAAAAATAAAACCTGGAAAGATCAATGGATCATATTTTCATCTTTGCAAAAACATCTTGGGCCCTATCTTACACCCTGTACATGCATGTCACAATGTGTATAGTAATGCTTGTCGCAATGCGCATTGCTATCTTACACCCCGTGAACAGTTTATTTTTTTTATACCTTGTTCCTGCATCTGTAAAATAGCATTGGTGTTTGGACACGCAGCAGTGCACAAACCCATAGGGCGTGCCCATTACATCAACAATAAACAGAAAACAAAATATATATTTTTTACTTTATTTTACATCATTCTGCTAGGGGACAATGTCTATATATTAAACATCTGGCTGATTCCACCATATAATCATGCCTATAACAGTGCATAAATACCTTTTAATCAAAAGCACACCAAAGCACACACTGTACTAGAACGTGACAGTAAAACTTTAAAGATCAGCCTGCACAAGAGTCACCTGTTGTCTGGTCAAGAAATGAAATTATTTGATAAATAGGCTTATATAAGGGGCATTAAAAGTCAGGAATGCTGTGCAATAGTGCACTAGTGCACAATAGTATTGTGTTTGGACATTTTAAGGTGCTCACTTTGGAGTTGTTTGATCACTGCGTTTGACTCATTTCTCCATCACTGAAGTGCTTGCGCACATACACAGTATGAATGAGCATGACTCTTGATGGGAATGGCAAGTGACACACTGATTGGTTTATTGCACATTACGCCCAAAACAACACCCACGAATAATTAAGAGACTTGGTACACCCCCTTTTTGCATTTTGCGCAGCGGACAGCATACTTTCTCCCTTGTTAAGATAGTAAAGACACACTGCCACATTCCCAAATCAAGCTGCATGCTGTGTGTTTGATGGCTTCCCAAAGATCGCTAAAATAGGTGCCGCTTGAGTGTATTACAAAAAAGAATGACAACATTACAAAAAACATAAATGCCTTACATCCTAAATTTTTGGAATGCATTGAAGGCCTGAAAAGGGATTTGTTGTTGTAATTTTTTCTGGATCAGTTTTGTTTGTCTTTCTTTGGTTTTGAAGTTTGGTCTTTTGTATTATTGTACACACAATCATAGTTCTTAATTATTGTCACCTATCCAAAAGATTGTCGTATAACTATTTCTTAGCCCTGGTGATACCTTAACTCTAAGCTCCACAGTGGAACATGAAATAAGTCTGTGTATACCAAACTACCTTTCTCCTGCCACTCCTGCCACAGGAGCGTAGGAGTAACATTAGATAAGGCACAGATGATTATTCTGTTCTGTTCCTTACAAAAAATCTCTGATGATTCAACTGTGCCAAGGAAATTGGTGTTCTAGAAAGGTTAATGGCACACCCAAATCAACGTTCATATTTGACTTCATTTATAAAGCATTGAAGATTACAGGCAGAAGTTTAAAGAATTAAATTAAAAACCTAGTAATATCAAGTAAATACGATTAAATCATGATTAAACTGTTCTAAAACCGTAAGTGACACTAAGCATTTTCTTAGAGAAAGGCATGCCTTTTTAAAAAGTATAAATGGACTCTTGTCATTACTGTATAGGGAGAGGTTTGGAGTTGTCAGTATAGTGTATCACTAAAATACAATTAAAAAAGAGTTTAATGTCTAAGATTGGTCGTGGAAGAGGGTCAGGATACCGCACCTTTCCATGAGAATGTGCTACATGCACAGAGGTCAATTTGTAATTTACACATTCCTTTTATCGGGACAAAGCACTAGTCCAACAGAAACGTGCACACACCCTCCCCACACCCTGTATCTCAGCTCTGCACTTCCGTTTGGAGTCTCCACTGGTGATTATTGGCCTTGAGGTCTAAATTTAGGATGGCCATTGTGTGTTGTTAGTTCCGGAAGGAAAATAATGAGGTAAGTATGGCAGCAGTTTACTGCCCCATTTAGAGGAGTGTCTGGTAATGTGTTTCATGCCAAAGTGACCAGTGACACACATGAACAGTAAAAAGTCTGCACACCTTTAGTAGGTTGTGTTTTCTAATTACCTTCATGTATACAGGTACACTGCATTATTTTTAATGTGGGATTAATAGGAGATTATGTAGCCAATCCTATGCAACTGGGATGTATTTACATGAATAATTACTGGTAATTAATTATTCATTGTTTAATTATTATGAAAAAAATATATTCTAATTTAACAATAAAGTGGGCTGATCCAACTACTGGATATAGGGACTACTGTATATTTACATACGCCAAACCCTTTTTAAATTTTTTATAAACTTTTTCATGGAATTAATTAATGGGAACACTAAGAAATTCGCAAAAATATATTTGTAATTAACTGTATATTTATTGGTAATTTATTGTTTCTCTTTAATAAAGACAATCAAATATACTAACCAAACTACATTTTATGGACCTTGAACTACACCAAAACTATTCCCTGAGACACAAGCCAAATAGAGGTCACACACACACACACAAACACACTCACACACACTTGCTACTCAGTTTAAAGCACAAGATACTATAAGCCCAAACACTAATGTCTCCACCTCCTGAATGACTACTTGTGGGCCTGCCAGAACACTTCTTCTGTGACTACCCAAGTGCAACTGACCAATCACTGCTGGCATTTCTCTCTCCCATTCATAAGAAACAGCAGTCTACTATAGCACAGTGTATGCAGGGTTTCTTCTCCTGAAGAAGCCACAACCAAGCTCTTTTTAGGAGGAGGGACACCCGAGTGGGAGAAAAAAACTCATGACAGACAGCAGGGGATTCCCCTTAAATTATCTACCAAATGTAAATTAACCTGTGCTAAGAACAGCTAGTGACAAGCACTAACAATGCAAACAAAGTCATCACCAGCCTCATGTCAATTTCATTTATCTTCATACTTCATGTAATAATCCTAATGTAGGCTTAACCCTATAAGCTTATTGATTGCACTAAAACTCAAATTTAATATTGTCATAGATTCCCTACAATACTATTTATTTACTTATGTAATATATACAAAATTATACAAGTCCCTGTCCTGGATTTTTGAAAAATATGCTTAAGAAAAGTTAACACTACTAAACATACCATATACTTTTGATTAGTATCCAGAGATTTCTATGTTACATTCACTTACTCAGTCTGGTTGAAAGTTATATTTCCTGATGGCTGAGTATTGCCTGCATATGTTGAGTCTCCATCTTTCCCCAGTCCAGCCTTTTTGGATCCACAAGCAGAGCAAAGGAAAAAAATAATAAAAGTAAGCTGAAAATCAGTCACAGCCTAATAGTGCCCTGTTATATCTGCTAACTCACCAGTGGAAAAAAACAGAGGTCCAGTCAGCTCAAATCCATTACTGCTCTTCTGCATATGTTTCTCCGCTTTAATATTTTTTTGTTTGTTTTTCCACTCTTTCTGTCTTTTTCAGTATCTAATCAGTCACAAAAGTAGGAACAATGCTGGATGAATTATAGAAACTGCAGATATCAAGCCTGAGATCCTTTACTGTTAGAGCTTAGGCTGGTCTGCTGATTGAGTCTGAACTGACTATTACTGTTATCGCTGTCATAGAATTAAAAAACCTCTCTCTCCCTCTCTCTTTACTCTCCCTCTCTTGCGCTCTCAAACTAACTTAATCCCTTGCTCTATAGCCTCCTACCTCCCTTTCTTTTTCTTTCCTTCTGCTCAGTTGAGCTTATAGACTGTAGCTCGACTCCCAGAGGTCTTATAACACAGCTACAAGGGGCTGAGCATTTCTGGCAACCTATCACACTTCAGCAGAGTGTATCTGAATTGAGAGGTTAGAAAGAGGACAACCATTCAGAAAAAATGTACACAAGGGAGGAGGGGATAAGAGAGCAAAAGAGGCTGGCTAAGAATGTCCGGCTGTGTCACGGATTTTTAAGAGCAGGAAACTCCCCTGCCTACAACCCTAAAGAAAGATCGGTGTCTCTAAAGAGGCAAATTTCTGGCACTCCCTATTCAATTGGCCCATACTCAGTAAACCTAATGAGACTTTTAGAATAAAATAGTGTATGTGAGTAATATGTGCATTTTATTTGTGAATAATTATAAATTGGAATACATGTACACTGTTTTCCTAATACATTTCATTAAAATTCTTAAGCTCTTTTTAACAGCTTATAAACTATTTTACAGTGTTATTTTACATGTTAGTTTTATAATTCTCTTTTTCCTAATCTGGGTGCCACCATCTCAAACAGCCACCTCTGCCCCTCTATCTACAGAATAAATTATATAATTTCTTACAGGCACTGGGAAACCCTTGTTGTCCTTCATTGCCACTTTTAGTCAAAAGCTCACCTTTCATCATAAAGTGGGAAAACAACTTAGAAAGAAAAAAGGCCTGTCCACCTGTGTGGTCATTTTCTGAATCATTTTAAAGCCACTGTGACTCTAAGCGCAGTGAATCTACTTTAAACTTCCATATTTTTGCTATTAGTCATCAGAATACAAATGAGTCACGACATGAACAACTCAGATTGGCTGAGATTGCACTAGCATGGTTTTAGCCACTTTATCCAGGCAAGGTTGGTTCATGCTCATAATACTCTAAAATATCACTCAGAAATGATGTTTTTTGCACACAAAAAAATTTATTCAATTCAGATTTTATTTTATTTTTTACAAAAATTAGCATGACCCATTTTAAAATCTTCACCTATTTGTAGATATATTTAGTTACTTCATTATAATGGCAGAAAAATCTTGTATTTTAACAATGCAGGTCAAAAACAGTTGTATCTGCTAATCAAAGAATTGAGCTGGTTTTGATGTAGGTTGATGTTTCTTAACTGTTTAGATAATTCAGTGTATTCCCAGTTTTCACAAGGGTAATGTTCCAAGAGCAGCTACAAATAGTGAAAACATGCAAAAAATAATGCCTATTATAATCATTTATGCTGCCAAAAACACATTTCAGTTGCTACTGCAGTGTTTTGTGCATGCCCACTGTCACTCTGTCTAGTATCGGCTATGGAATGGCAGCTGTCTTACTAAACAATCAGTGGCTGGATACTGGAGTGAAGGCTGGAGTTAGAGATGTAGCTATGAAGCACACTTCACACTTCC
>JAYDZG010000010.1:13580045-13598794 GCA_034509265.1 Microcambeva bendego
ATAGATAGATAGATAGATAGATAGATAGATAGATAGATAGATAGATAGATAGATAGATAGATAGATAGACAGACATACCTGGGCTAGGCAATTATTGATATGCATACACTTTTATAATTGTGATTATTATTATTATTTTTATCAGTAGGCCTTGTTGTAAGCCTATTGTCATCACTAGGCTATTGCTATAATTATATGAGGTTGTGTGCTTTATGATTATTATTATTATTATTATTATTATTATTATTTTTATTATTATTATTATTATTATTATCAAAGACTGTTTGTGAGGTAAGTCTTTAAAAAGTCTGTTCAGGTTTTTAGGTAAATAAATTGTTATCAACAGATACAACAGCGAGACATGACACAAACGCACTTGGTGAGAGAACTAGAGTGAATGGTGTTACCACATGTGTGCGGACGTTTGTATAGTAGCACTGACATGACGTTGTGTCACAGGTTTAAAATATTACTCTCTGTTTTAATTGTTAGGGACTGTTCCTGTTCCTTGCATGTACAAACCAAATGAAACTTAGTATTTATCCAAGTCAGACACTTTTTAATTTAAATAAACATGTAGGTTACTTTTGTTCAGTTGTAACCTACTATACATTTCTTAATGGGTACATATGAAAGTACCATGAAAATAACATTTGGCTCTTATTTCTCACACAGAGATTTCTACTTCACATACCTAAAACAAGGTACAGAGCGTATTGGACAGAAATATAAAAAAGCAGTGTTCACCCAGTATAAAGACGCAACATTTAAAGAAAGGGCAGAGCAAAGCCAGAGAAAGAATGAATTGGGGATTCTTGGCCCTGTGATCAGAGCACAAATTAGAGACGTTATAAAGGTAAGAAAAATCAAAGCAAAGTATATATTAAATTAATACATTTGCTAGCATGGGGTATCATCTCGTTCAGCATTCATTTTCCATAATATTATTGACTAATATTTTCACAGATTGTGTTCAGAAACAAGGCCTCACGTCCATACAGCATCTATCCTCATGGACTGAGCATTAATAAAGCAGCAGAAGGAGCCAACTACCCTAAGGGAGGTAAGAATGTAGTCCACAATGTACACAATAGCTTTACTTTTTTGCAGTACAGCACTGTTCACCTGAGTACACTAAAAAAATAAAGTAGTTTACAAAATAATTTTGTAATAATAATTAAGGCTGTCACATGATAACAATTTTTAATCAAACTTAACAATTTAAGGACCAAATTTAAAACTCACAATTTAAGGACCAAATTAATCAAAAAACGCTGTCTGGCACAAAACCAACAAATCTCATCGCCCCAAAGCAGCAGGGACTGGAAAACTGGTCCGAGTCGAGGGTAAGATTGTGGTGCTAAATACAGGGATATTCTTGAGCAAAACCTGTTTCAGTCTGTCAGTGATTTGAGACTGGGACAGAGGTTCACTAGCATTTTTGGTTAGTTTAGACACTTTCTCAAAAATGAATCTAGGTTTATTTATATTTTTCTCTATTAAGGAAGAATAATATGACACAATCTTATACACTTTCAGCTTACTGTGCCGCCACTTGCATTCTAACTCTCGTGCTGCTTGTTTTAGTTTGTGTGTGCTCATTATACCATGGAGTAAGCTTTTTCTGCCTAATCAGTTTAGTTCTAACTGGAGCTACTCTGTCCAAGGTTGTGCGGAATAAAGGCTCCAAGTTTTGAGTTGCCTTATCTAGGTCTTTAGGTTCTCTAACTTGGTAATTCTGGTAAGTTGTTTAAGAATGCTGCTGCAGTTGCTGGAATAATAGTACATTTAGATTTAAAATGACTTATTTGCTGTATTTTATTAGGCAGAAACACTTCACACATTAGAAGAGCATGATCCAAAATCAGGTCATTTTGTGGTGAAACAACCATGTTATCTAAATTTATACCATAATCTAGTGTTGAATCTAAGGTATGTTTACAGCGGTGAGTGGGTCAACATTTTTGGGTAATACATATATATTGTAAAATAGAATCAAAAGTGTAGTTCCCAAGAACCTGAAGGGCTAAACAATGACACAGTGCTGTCTGATATTGAGATGGGGAGCAGTGTTTAGTATTTCTTTTTAAAGTCCACTACCATCTTTACAGTCTTGAAAATTATTAGCTAAGTTTTTCTGACTGCACCAGAGGACACAACATTCAATTTCCTCCCGATGTGCAGACTCATCTCAGTCCTGAATTAATCCTGGATTAAGTTTAAACTGTTCAGTTTGTAGAGGTGCAGTCATTGGATAAGAGAGATAATAGCAGTGGAGAAAGAATGCAACCATGTGGAGCACCAGTGCTGACACCACAAAGAGGATTCTTGCATATGTCATTGGGCTGTGCAGATGTTTGAGGATGTAGTGCAGTCCTATGTTGACAGCTTCATCCACTGCCCCACTGACCATTCGAAGGACTTCATGACCACAGATGTCAAAGCGATCGGTCTATAGTTGTTAAATCCTGCGATGTATGATTTCTTGGGAATTGGGATATTGATGGAGCATTTGAAGCAGGATGGGATTTCCAGTGACTTCTTAAAAACTCTCCGAAAATAGGTTTGCACAGGCTTTGAGAAGTGAAGGTGATACTCTTGTCCTGGTGCTTTCCTGTTTTTTTCTCTGGAAGAGTTGTCTCCTCCCCATCTTACATTTTTTTTACTGACTGAGTATCTTTGGAGTAGAATGTGGTAATAGCTGAAGGTGTGATCTGGGCTGTTCATGTGGGTGCAGGGGTTGTGAATGTGTCCTAATCAAACCCTGCAACAGAATAAATTAAGGTCGTCAGCCAGGTATTTGTTTTCCTCGATGGAGTTGGGTTATCTCCTATAGTTGGTTATCTCTTGCAGGCCTTTCTATACTGATGTAGAGTCGTTAGCTGAAAACTTGTTCTTTAACTTTTAAGTGTAGCCGTTTTGGCAACTCTGATCTCTTTGTTCAGCATGTTTCTGGCTTGTGCATACAGGGCCCTATATATAGAGCACTATTCTGGTCTGCTTCTGTAGGCATCCTCCTTTTCTTGATGAAGTTTAATCTGGCCATAAACCATGGTTTGTCGTTGTTGTGTTTGTGGAAGGTCTTGGTTGGCACACAAATATCTTCACAAAAGTTTATATATAATGTCACAGTGTCAGTGCTTTGATTTATTCAACTTAAAGTAAACATTCGATGGCTTCACAGTTAGCAAAGTATGCAAAAGGACGCTGGATCAACGTCCCTCTGCTATCTTTAGCAGATATATATAGTCTGTTTTTTATTTCAAATAAGAAGGGATCGATAAAACTTTAAAAATTAATACGGGAATGCATTTTTAAAAGATAGGAGCAATTTGTGCTACAGTAAAAAGTTTCGATAGGGTAGGAGAAATAGACAGAACAACGGATGTGGACTTTGACTTGTCTTTAAGAAGTCACCCGCCAACTTCACATTCTCTCAAAGACAGGGGAGGCGAACCTTGGACATACACTCAAAGCCATTGTGAAGTTAATAAAAAGTAAATTACGTAGGTGGGTCCTAACTTCATTCTAAAGCAGGATTAGTTAAAAAGTTCTGAGCTTCTCTCTGGTTCACCAAACTGACCAATCCTGCTTTAGAATAAAGATAGGGCCACCCACGTAATTAACATCTACAGAAGAAGAAAGGCGAATCAATAAATCTAGAAATATTGATATATACATGGAAATACACAAATAAATAAATACAAAAAAGTAAAATCTTAAATGTATAAAAATAATTTAAAACATTTATTTTAAGTGTGCCCTTTTCATGACAAAAATATATTATTCATTCATTCATTTATTTATTTTTACTTCTGTCGTTTTTGGCTCTCCATATTCCCCGATCTGAGTCTCCTCCATGTCTCACAGATAGCCGTTGCCTCACAAACAAAAATGTCAATAAAACAATTTAGGTTTGTGAAACACTGTATTGAGCTGCCCGATGTATGATATATCTTCTCTTGAGTATGTTATCAGGTTTGCATTACAAATGAATAAAAAGAAAGAAAAGCTGAGAGATATCCATCAGAGAGATTGTAGAAATGCTAGGAGTGGTCAAATCAACAGTTACATTCTGGGGGAAAAAGAGCTGGTGTGCTTGGGAACTCAAAAAGTCCTGGATGTCCACAGAAGAAAAGAGTGGTGGATGACTTCACAACATCCCCCTAAGTGAAGAACACTCTTCAGGGAGTGGGTGTATTAGTATCTATGTCTACCATAAAGATCAGACTTCATGGGAGCAATACAGAGGTTTCACCACAAGATATAGAACAAGGAAACAACAAAGTATGGAGAAGGCTTAAAACGGCCACCACAAGCACATTACATCCTCTGTAAAACATGGTGTAGGCAGTGTGATGGCATAGGCAATCATGGTTTCCAATGGCACTGGGTCACTAGTGTTTATTGATCACTCTCAACGCAGATGTACTTCCGGTTTCAAGTATGTTTTGCACGGCTGGTTGCCACTTTGCTCTTTTCTGGATGTGGGACATTTGGCTTTTTTTCTGGGATCTACTCTCTGCAATGTGTCTTAATTTGAATAAGTCTATGATATCAGACAACCGGCAGTACTGTTAGCTGAACTATCTAAACTTTCTTCCTCCATGGATAACCACTGTACTCCCTTACACTTGCCTATTTGCTTGGCTGTCCTCTGTCTGTACTCTAATAACAAATAATATACACACAAAGGCAAACAGAACTAACCAGATTAGGCGAACAGGTAACAGAACCGGACAGGGATCAGGCAAATGAGCAGGCAGGCAGAGTATAAACAAAAATCCCCACTGCACATTCTCTTCTAAGTAGGAGTAGTAAGCAATTAGGCTAGTGGGGGCCAATCAGGAAGAGGAACAAATTGCTGAAGATGAATTTGGAAATTTGGAAAAGCTGAAAAGGCTGAGACCATTTTTCTATTCAGGTAGCAATTTTTTCTTTTTAGTTGCAGTTGCAGATTCTGCAAATCCTCCCCTCAGCTGTGTCAGACCTCCAGAAAATGAAGTTTTTATCATTTGTATGCTTATTTTGACAAATTATTCAGATCAATTGAAGTACCAAGTGTATACTTTAGATTAGCCAATAAAGTGGATCATCCAGTGACCATAGAATACCACGAATACCATAGACTACATTGCTAATTTAAGCAGAAAAAACCCTAACAGCATCAAGGTCATCAGGGTAAACAGTAGAGGGCTCAGGCTACATTCCTCTGTAGTTCATGTAGGGGTAACCAAAATCGATCCCTACATGCATGTTCAGGTGCTCCAGGCTTAATTGAAGGAATTGACATGCTGTCTTTTGTGGAATTGCAAGGGTGATAGGCAAACTGAAAAGGCTTAGGTGATTGGGGTAGAATAGTGATTATGTGATCCTTGACTTGTCTTTCAAAACTTTATTGTGGGGGTGTGCCTTAATGACTCTAGGTTTAATTAGGCTCAGGTGGAGGGATGTGATCTGTAAACACGGACCACACAGTGAGCCGACGTGCAGCTTGTGAGCAGCCATGTCAAAGCGCCAGCTTCTCAGCAAACTGGCGTTGAATTGTCCTGTAGGTACCTGCGATGGACTGGCGCCCCATCCAGGGTGTTAGCATGTGCCTTGCGCAAGTTAAAGAGCTGGGATAGGCTCCAGCACTCCTCCCCGAACCGAATTAGGACAAGGATTTAAAGAAAATGAAATTACCTGAACAGAAAGTTTGTTTACAGAAAGCACAAAAAAAGCTTTTTAGGAAAAGAACACCCTACCGACAGTTGAGCAAGGTGGACAGTCCATAATGACGAGGGGCTGCTTTGTTGCGTCTGCTATTGGAGGCCTTGACCATTTCAAAGGAATCATGAAATCGCGAAATTTCTTACCCTGTGAATGATAACGTAGACTCAGTTAGGTCATCTATCTATGCTATCTAATACACTTCCAGTGAAGTGCTCCAATTTTCATGTTGCTTCTTTTTGAACATGTATTTTTATTGTACCATAAAGTCTTTACTCTCTAATTAAGTTTTAAGTGGTGCTACACTATCTTTATCTGAGCTTAATATGAACACAATATTGCATTGCCTAATCTCTTTAGACTAGAATTGCAACCAAGGTTTCTTAAAAGTGTTTGAATACTTCCTGAATACAATGTACTTTAAAGCCAGCCATCATTACCTCAACCCCTTTGATTTTTACCTCCTAAAGGAAACCAGAGTCATGCTGTACAACCAGGGGGTACATATACATATGTGTGGGAAGTTATTGAGGAGGATGAGCCATTAGCTAGAGATTCTAGGTGTCTCACCAGGATGTACCACAGTGCAGTAGACATACCACGAGATATTGCTTCAGGACTTATTGGACCCATCCTCATCTGCAAAAGCCAGTCCCTGAACACTAGAAATGTCCAGGTAACATATCTTTATTTGCAACTTACACCTGCATGTTGTCTCAGTGGGTAAATATGGAGGACAAAAAATGACATATGTTATAATTAAATAAATAATATATTTGTCATGAAAAGGGCACACTTACAATAAATGTTTTTAATTTGTTTATACATTTAAACAGATCAACATTTATTTGGGCTTTTTCAGTATTTTTACATGTATTTATTTATTTATTTATATTTTCATATCTATATTTAATTATTTCCACATTTCTTTATTTAAGTATTTCCACATTTCTACATTTACTTTTTTCTGTATTTATTCACCCATTTGTTAATTGAGTGGGGGCAGTCCTTACCTCATTCTAAAGCAGGATTGGTTAAAGAGTTCTGATAGTTTCTGCTCTACTACTAATGCCTTGGCTGTACACTAGCGTGTACGCTACATTGTACTTAACTCGCTACAAGTCTGTTTATGTTTATTAATCGAAATATTTTTTATTATTGATTGCAAATGATTTTGCAAATTAAGCACCAAATGACTACCTTTCGTTTTGTGTAGAAAGACTATTGGACAGTTTAGCTCAGATTAGTTCTGATACAAGGTGCTCTGTTGATTTGTCCTACCCATCAATTTGTCCTACTGAACATAAATGTGCTCAAATTAGTTATACTTGATTGAATACAGTTGCATACCCATTTATCTAATGATGTGTATTAACTTAATTTAAGTTAATTTAAGTTAAGTTTACGTTCATACATGTGTTTGGTGATCTGGTGATACAGAGAAAGCCCATATAAATGTTGATCTGTGGAAATGTATAAACAAATTAAAAACATGTATTTTAAGTGTGCCCTTTTCATGACAAAAAATATAATATTTATTTATTTATACATACATACATCCATAAATATTTTGGTCCTCCATAGGTAGCACTGTCACTTCAAGATTCTGGGAGTACTATGGGCTTTTTGTGTGAAGTTTGTATGTTCTCTCTGTGTCTGTGTCAGTTTTTTCTCTCCTTGTGCTCCAGTTTCCTCACACATGTCCAAACACATGATATCAGGGGAACTACTTAAATGTAAGTGTGTTTGCCCTGTGGTGGACTGGAAACCCATGAACAAGATGAACCAGTGGTAAAAGACAGTGAATGAATGAATACATGATTACTTGACAAGGTGATCTGTTTTTAGCTGAGAGCAGATAAGGAGCAACATGCTATGTTTGCAGTTTTTGATGAGAACAAGAGTTGGTATTTGGAAGAGAACATTAACATGTATTGTGGAGAACCAAAAATAGTAGAAAAAGATGACCTAGAATTTTATAAATCTAATATTATGCACAGTGAGTAAACTCTGTAGAACTATTAATAATTAAATTATTTTTGCAATATACATGCATCATTTTAACGTGTTATTTAACATATTATTTAACATATATTTTAACAGCAATCAATGGGTATGTTTATGAAAGTGGCCAAGTACTAGGATTTTGCAATGGTGAGATTGCAACTTGGCATGTGTCCAGTGTTGGTGAACAAGATGACATCCACACCTCCACTTTTTATGGACACACATTTAAGCTGAACAACAGAGAAGAGGACATTCTCAGTCTGTTTCCAATGACAGGAGAGACCATATCTATAAACATGGCTAATATAGGTAAGTATTCTGACAGATAAACAGTGATTCAAATCACATATTCAATGTAACAAGTTAAATTTAGAACACTAATGCCTAGTTCACACTTCACAATTCTGATCTAGTATCAATTAGTCACCGCTTGATTTGCTGGCTCAGGTGTGAATTTCAGGATGAATCTAAAATGTAAATTTTTTTGGAATTCACATGTTCAACTGTTCAATGTTTCAGTAGTTTTTGCACTTGCTGTTCTCTAACAAGGAGCTTAACGGCAAAATTATCAACAGGTGTATGATCCATTAATAGACTAATAAATTCCCTGGTTTAATTAGAATTGGTATGTAAACAATTAACAATTGATCGACAGTACCTCAACATTGCAAGGCTTCAAAGATGGAACTGACCACTGAGCTTAGAGTGTCACAAAGAGTCATCAGCATTTTGCAACAGAAAAAGTCACAGAAAGCCATAGAAGTGGACGTCCTTTGGCCACATTCCACAATGATGACTGCTTCATTGTGCCCTGCAGAACCAGATGATGAATGCCACTCAACTCCAGCCACATTTAACAAATGTGAAAGGCCCCCAAGTGCCACGTCAGACCATTCAAAATGGTTTACATCAGCATGGTCTGTGTGCTAAATTACTTGCAAGTGTACCTGACCACACCACCTAACACATGAATCATCATCTTGCATGGCCAGGGAGCATTCGCAATGGAAGATGAACAAGTGGGCTTCAGTGCTGTTCACTGATGAAAGGCTATTCATGCTGAGCAGAAATGATGGCCACCAGCAATCTTAGACTTGTCAAGGAGAGCATTATGCATAATCCACTGTTGGCCTTTGGTGATGGTGGTGTTACAATGTGGGCAGGTGTGTCTAGGTCAATACAGAGCTTTCTAATAAGGGCGGCACGGTGGCTTAGTGGGTAGCCTCACAGTGAGAAGATCCAGGGTTCGAGCCCCGTGTGGGGTGATCTAGGTCCTTTCTGTTGGGAGTTTGGATGTTCTCCCCGTGTCCGTGTGGGTTTCCTCCGGGTACTCCGGTTTTCTCCCACAATCCAGACATGCTACCAGGTTAATTGGAGACACTGAATTGTCCTGTAGGTACCTTTGATGGACTGGATGGAACTGAAGCTTCCTAAAAACTTAATGTTAATACATTTTTGTGATGTATCATTTGTAAATAACCATAATTGATAATGTGTCTGTGTATCTGTGTATGGCAGGAATATGGCTACTGGCATCATTAAACACACAGGAATCTAAAAAGGGTTTGAGGGTGAAATTTAAGGATGTTGAATGCTTCAGAGATGTTGTCATAGAAGAAGAAAACAACTATGATGATTACACAGTTGGCTCCAAATTTTCTGTGTGGAAACCTATTGATCAAAAAGAGGAAAACAATGAGGAAAAAATTAAGCCAACAAAAAGTGTGGATGATGATGATATTGACACGGATGTATATGCAGATCTCCTTGGACTTAGGACATTCAGAAATGAAGGAAGCAACGTAGATAATGTGGAACTACTGGATCTTTCTCTTTTAGATTTTGATGAGGGTTTGCCACTTGAAAACAGTGGTTCTGGTCTAAATGAAGAGATTACAAACATGACCCGTTTTCGGCTGGATTTTGGTTCTAGCAACATTACAGGTACAGGATTTCAAAATGAAAGCACAGAAGATGCATTGTCTTTAATGGCACTTCACTTAAGTTCAGTTAAATCCCCAATTGTTAAGAATTCCACAACCATATCACGTCAGCAAGACACTGAGAACAAAATAGAATCACAGTACTTTTCAAATGCATCATTTGTGTTCCTTTCAACACAAGATTCAAAGACCCATGAAGAGAATTCAACAGAGATCCAGACCCAAGAATTATCAATGATGAGCACTGCAAAGGAAGAAGAAGACAAAAGGGGGTCAAGTGACAACATCTTTATTTACAGCATCCCAGAGTCTAACCCTATAGCAAAGGTCCAGGAGTTGGAGGATTTTGTGCTGCTGGATAGTGCTAAACAAACTGAAACAGTTCCCCATCAGCATTTAGTTGAGTACAACTACCCCTCGGCAGTACATACCAACAACACATTTTTTAAACTGCTGGATAATTTCACTCAGACTTTAACATCTCAAAATGTTCAAGTATTCGATCACACCAATGTAAATTCAGATCTTTCTTATAAAAATGATACACTATTAAACAGCACCCAAACATATTCAGAGTTTACACAAACGGAGCTAAACAGCAGCAACTTAGAATTTACACTAGATGAGTTAATCAAAGAATCAAAGGACATCCAATTTGACTCACAGAATATACCTCATGGACATCAAGAATTAAATAGCACTAAATCAGGTTCAGACTTAAGTCACAATTTCACAGAGTATACAGATTTAAACCAAAGCATTGTTCGCTCAGTATTGAGACTCGAAAAAAACAAGCAAATAAATAGTACACAAGTAAACACAGTGGTCAAAAAGAAAATACTAAATGAATCAAATGCCACCCATGTTGCTCCAGAATTCACATCAATTTTTAAAGATTCAAATAACAGCCAAGTACAAATGAAGTTTTCAGTGAAGGATTTTCAGACATTAAATAGAACCCAGATTGACTCAGACTCGATAGCAGAGGAATTTAATGATGTAAATAAAACCCATGTGAACCCAGAATTAACACTGTTTAAAGGATTAAACATTACAAAACCATTAAAAGAGATAAACAACTCCCATCATCAATCCAACTCAGATATTCAAGTATCCAACAGTAAAATCATAAATCCAACAAATGAATCTGAAATTGTGAATTATTCTACTAAATTTATTGTAAATAATGGAACAAAAGGGGGAGAAAATCTACAGTTATCCAGTACAATAATCATAAATGACCATGCACATAATAAAACAATGCTACCTAACTCAACTGAAAATTTTAGTTCTAAAGGTTCGCAGAATATTTCGCTTCCTATAAGTATTTTTAACATTTCATCTTCAAAGAACAATTCACAAACTAGAATCCTTATGAAAAGTTCAGAAGAGGACATTCTTGATAAACCAGAAACTGAAGAAAGTCATGAAGAAGTGGTCATTATTTTGAAGAATGGAAACCACAGTGAAATAATTATCAGTAGCCCCTTGGATCCTCAAATCAAGAATTGGACCTATGCAAGTAAACATGAGCTGGTATCAATGGAGTTCCCAGATCATATAAACAAATACATAAGAGATGATGTAGATGCAGAAATTAACAGATCTATTGGTGTGGATGAGATCAAGAAAAAGGTCATTCTCCAAAGGGTGACACCAGTAAAGGGGTTTGGCATGAAGACAAAAAAGAGAAAGGAGTACAGACCTCAACCTCGAAGTGATGTCTCTCCACATATTTTTTCTCCAAGAGGTTTTGCCCCATCTCACTTATCTCCAAGGACTACTAATCCCATCTTTAATGAAGAAGATATGCTGGGAAAGCCCATAGTAATTGGAGTTCCAAGAAGAGACTTTAATGACTATGAGCTATTTGCTCACTATCAAACGTTTGATTTTGAAAACATTCAAGAAAGCACTGAGGAATATGAATATGTAGAATACAGAGATCCATACAGAAAGCAAAGTGACATAAACATGGTTGACCTTGATGAATCCTCCAAATATTCCTTTAAAATGGCTGAGAGCAATGCCAGGGTATACTTCATAACTGCTGAAGAAGTTAATTGGGATTATGCAGGCTACGGACAAAGGTAATCTTTTCTAATTAGTGATTGCAGGAGGTAATTTGTCTTGTTATTATTATTATTATTATTATTATTATTATTATTATTATTATTATTATTATTAAATTTAAAAATAAGTATTATGAAGGAAAAAAGAGGAGTGCACGGGGAGGGGTTAATGGAATCCTCCCCATAAGAATTTTAATGAATTAGATGCAATATCCTGCATTATGTTGTATTTTTAACAGGTTGTTAAACTCCCAATTTTACCTACAAAAGTGACTTCATTCAATTGCTATTTTACAATTCAACAAGTAGTCCATATATCCATCAGCCTATTTTTAAACCCATTGTCATGACTAAGATAATGAAATTATTGTGACATAATTTACCACCAACAATGACTTCATGGGTGCATTTTACTTTGTATTTTGTGTTTTCAATTTTATTTAGTTTTAGACACAACATGCAATAGTGATACTCAACTGTATGTTTAAAAATAAGAATTATGTTTGGAAAGAGAGCAAATATTGTAAACAATCCTCATCCAAGAATACCCAACTGTTACTTAAAGTAAATAAGGCAAAGCTTACTCCCTATATTTAACTGTTTAGTTGAAGGTTAATTTTTAAAGTATATGATTTGTAAATCAAATAAATGGAGTTATGCATAATGTTATGTATAATGTTTATTATATATGAATGCAATACATACACACCAAGTAATATGTGTAAAATATGGTATGATCTATATAATATATTTGTATATAGTTAATGTAAGCATTTGGGGGGGCATTTTACTGTCCCAAGTTTCCAAGCATTCGTGGCTTGAGATCTACTATTTTAGTCTACAGGTCATCGAGATATACAATATATATATAATTTAAAAAAATAATGTACTTCAGTGGTGCAGCTATCTATTACTTTAACCCACCATCGGTGTGATCCGGGTTTGAATATTAGCAGACTTCAACACACATTCTTTAAATGAATTTCACATATGACTTTAATAATAATAAATACATACAATTGTACAAATTACTATACAAATGATATCAACAATAAAAAAAATGGGTCTAAGTAGATGTTTTGTTTTTACTGAGTGACATTGATAGTTATTTTATATTTTATTTGCTTTTTTGCTGTTTATGTCTTCAGAAGGGAAGATAAATCCTCACAAACAGAGAGACCCACATTGTTCAAAAAGGTTTTGTTCAGGGAATATTTAGACAGCTCTTTCACCACTCCACACACTCGAGGAGAAGTAGATGAGCACCTGGGCATCATGGGCCCTGTCATCAAGGCTGAAGTTGATGAGACCATCTATGTAAACTTGCTGACATAATTTATAAACA
Organism: Microcambeva bendego; assembly: GCA_034509265.1. Lineage (NCBI taxonomy): Eukaryota > Metazoa > Chordata > Actinopteri > Siluriformes > Trichomycteridae > Microcambeva > Microcambeva bendego. The sequence continues at coordinate 13,593,125 of JAYDZG010000010.1, forward strand.
TTAAATATATAAATCAACAATACTTGGCCTCTATAATGCCTAATTTAATTATTCTTACTTAAGATTGTGTTCAGGAATCTTGCCACTCGCCCATATTCACTGCACGCCAACGGGGTGTCTTATACAAAAAATATGGAAGGGCTGAAATATGAAGATGGATCACCGTACTACTATAGGTATGATAATGCCGTTCAACCCAACCAAACTTTCACATACATTTGGACAGTAAACTCAAAAGTTGGACCATTGATAGATGAATCTGACTGTCGAATATGGGCATACTACTCAGGTGTCAATCCTGTAAGTACAGACATAACATTCTGTCCCTTTTTACTGCCACATAAAAAAGGAATTCAGATAATTATATTTAAATTTTGTTCATGCAGGAGCGGGACATACATTCTGGACTAATTGGGCCCCTTTTGGTGTGTAGAAAGGGCACACTTTCAAAAAAGATTGTGAATACACGAGAATTTATGCTACTCTTTATGACATTTGATGAGAAAAAGAGTTGGTACTATGAAAAAAACTACAATATTCTCAAAAAGACAAACAAAAATGCAGTGATGGACCCACATTTAAACAAGAACATCCAATTTCATGGTATTATTTTAAAGCAATCTTGATTTTTCTTATTTTATCTGATTATTATTATTATTACTATACTTTTAAAGTTAAACCCTTTTTAACAAAACCCACTGTTAGAAATTTAACCAACAATTAACCCTACCATAACACCTTTTTCAGCTATTAATGGAATTATTTACAGTCTAAAAGGACTTCGCATGTACACCAATCAGCAAGTTACCTGGCACCTTATTAACATGGGCTCGACAAAAGATTTCCACAGTATCCATTTTCATGGTCAAACATTCCTGCACAAACAAGAGAATGACCATCGTCAAAGCGTGTTTCCTCTTTTACCAGGTATGTGGTGCTTGTGTATAAAAATGTACTTGATTAACTGAAATGCTTTGTCTAACTCTGCTGCTATTTCTGCCATTTGTTATGCAGGAAACTTTGCAACACTAGAGATGTGGCCCTCAAAGCCAGGGCTCTGGTTGCTGGAGTCTGAGGTTGGAGTCTCTCAGCAGAGAGGAATGCAGACTCTTTTTTTAGTTTTGGATAACGGTACCCATGCCTTTACATAGTCTTTTTAACCAATGATTGGCAAGTGTTGAAAAGGGTGCAAAACAGTACTTTGTGCTGCTGTTTCAAAAATGGGGTTGTTGCAAGTGGCAGGGGATTGTGAATGCAACACTGAAAGTAAATTAATTAAAGATTAAGTTGGTTAAGATAAGTTACTTCAAATGTTACAATTAAACGTAGTTCACAACAAAAAAGAACCAATCATCAGACAAATGTCCCTGCTACAATTATTAGCTATGTCACTTTAATAATTACAAATTATATTGCTTTTAATGCTAGTCAAACCTTCTGAAATTAAATAATATTATTTTGTCTATGCTACATCAAATGTTTACTGTAATAATATATTTGTCATCATATTCTATTTGTAGTTGTTATAATTTTATAAAGACTACAACAGCAAGTAGACATAATAAAAAATAAATATGTTACCACATAAAACTAGTTAATGAGTACAGTGAGACAGTCCTTTGCAAAAGTATTCACCCCCTTGACATTTTTCGGGTTTTGTTACCTGCACAATCATATTGTATTTGGACATTAAACATCACTTGGCATTCCCTTCAAGAGCCAGATGTAGTTACCTGGATATGTCCAATGCTTCTCAGCAACAGGTGACTCAGCCCCCTTGGGCAAGCTTCTCTTACCCGTGCTGCTTGCAGGTGTATTTTCATTTATCTGCGTCGGCACACACATTCAGAAATTGCGCCTTCTGAAGTCCAGTAGTATGGCCTCGTTTGTGTCCATGAGACATCCATGAAGTATGAAACACACAACATGCCACAAAAAATACTCTGAGGGGTACAATGGTTTTGAGAAGTGACTTCTCAGAGATTACATTCAATCCACATGCAAACTAAACAAAGGTTAATACATAAAAGCTACTTGGGTTGACAAGCAATGCCACAGCAATCTTGTTACCTACACATTAAGTTACCAATAACTTAAGAACCTGCTCTGGGTTTACTTTCCAATCCTACTTTTACCATAATACATTGAGATATATTTTTAAAAAACATGCTTCTTATATATTTCTGCAGAATGCAACCATCCACTCGGCCTTTGTTCTGGAACTGTAAAAGACAGCCAAATAACAGCATCTGACTTTAGAGGTACAGTTCGACCAAATGTGTCTTCTTTTGAACTTGTAGCTTGATATTGGTATTCATAGAATAATAATAATAAAAATTACAATTTCAAGGTTCCTGGCTATCCGGCTTGGCCAGACTGCATAATACAGGAAAGTACAATGCATGGAGCACAACACAGTCAGGACAGTGGATTCAGGTAGTGTACATAATGACAGTCAACTTCCTCATAAGTTTATATGTTTAAAGGTAATGACTTTGGGTCCTGGTCTTTAGGTAGATTTTCAACGGCCAGTTGTGATTAGTAAAGTCGCCACGCAGGGGGCCAAGCAATTATTGACCTCTCACTTTCTGCTGAACTACACCATTTCCTACAGCACTGATCGCAAAAAATGGATTTTCTACAAGGGAGACAGCAGAACTTCAAAAAAGGCAAGTGCTTGCATAATTGCACACTTATTTAGACAATATTTACTTTGTTGTAGGAAAATGCTGAATTTCTTTTTTTTTATTTTAAGATGTTTGATGGTAATAGAGATGCCCATGAAGTAAAGGAGAATATATTGTTTCCACCCATAATTGGTCGTTTTGTGAGGCTTTACCCATCTTATTCATATAATTACCCTACTGTTCGTATGGAGTTCTATGGTTGTGAGCTAGATGGTAGGTGGGAATCATTTCATTTAATCGTAATAATTTTTATTTCAACAAGAGTTCCCCAAAGTGACATATTTTTTATACATTTAATTACATTCAATATTAAATTAAGCTACATAATGGGAACATTTCATTTTCAGGATTTCATCACAACTTTATCCTAACCAGTGCTTTAGTGGGTCAAGTTTTCAAGGGTTAATGTTTGCATTTTAAACATGTATATCAGGGGTGATCAAAACATTGATCGTGGTCTACCAGTCAATCGCAAAGTGCACACTGGTATATTGCTCTAGATATTTATATAAATATCAAAAAACGAACTGAAGTGCATTTGAAAAGTATCTCGATGACCTGTAGACTAAAATAGTACATCTCAAGACACGAATGCTTGGAAACTTGGGACAGTAAAATGCTTACATTAACTATATACACATATATTATATAGATCATACCATATTTTACACAAATAACTTGGTGTGTATGTATTTTTATATAAATAATAATACCGATTACGTCCATTTTTTTAAATTATGTAGCTTACCGTTTACCTACTTAATCTTTTATTGAATATTAGACGAAATATATTTTTCAAATGTTTTGTCTGGTCAGCATTTAATTTGTTAAAATACCTCCAGTCATTTCAGTCCTGTAACACATTCCAAAAAGTTTGGACAGGGTAGTTTAGCACTACTACTACTACTAAGAAGGGGAAAGGAAAAATACTGTTGTGAATTTAAAAATGGTGTTGTTGTTAATAGGTAATTATAATCATAACTATATATGATATTTCCTACATATTTTCCCCTGTACAGTGCATAATAAGAATAAACTATTCAAACAATCTGGAGAGACTGAACAGGCAAGAACAAGTCTCAGCTGAACAATCTCAGACGGCACTGCATCAAGCAGCTATTCATTTGAATAGCTAATATAAACACAAGGGGAAGGGATTACTTTGGCAAACCTTTGTCAAAACCTTCTGTACAGAGTTACATTCATAAATGGTTCTTAATCTTTACTGTGCAACAAAGAAGCATTATGTTAACCATGGTAAGAGATAGCATTGAGTTCCTTGGACTTTGAGGCAGTTGGGATGTACCAGATGACAGAGGGAATTTGTATTGGTCTGATGAAGCAGTATTTCAGAATCTTTTTTGAAAGAATTGGATACTGTATGCTCCAAAACAAAGAAACAAAGGACTGTCCAGCATTTTTAAAGTAACAATTTGATGGGGTGGTGTCCGTGCCCCTGGCAAAGGTAATTTATACCTCTGTGATGTCGATGTTAAAGCAGAGAAGTATGTTTAGATTTTAGTGCTACATATGCTGCAATGAAGACTTCTATTAAACATAGAAAAATACAGTAATTCATATGTATCAATAAGTGAAATGACAGTTACCAGACAAAAAATTAAATATATTGGGTTCATATTGCCTGCAATTAAATACTTTACAAAAAATCTAATGATGGTTAATATAATTGCGGTTTCAAAATTTGATGTAACCCAATGACCAGTTTGGGTACCATAAATAAGACAAATGTGCATGCCTGCAGGTTGTTCTGTGCCACTTGGGATGAAAAGTGGTCTTATCACAGACCAACAGATAACAGCCAGTTCTGTTGCTACCAACTGGTACTCTGGTTCATGGCAGCCTTGGTTTGCCCGTCTAGATAAACAAGGAGTTCTCAATGCTTGGCAGACTCAGGTAGTTAACACCTAAATAAAATCTGATAACACCATACATTCAATAATTTATTAGATTCTGGTATTGTCTCTTATGAACAGAGTAATGACAGACAACCATGGCTTCAGATAGAACTAAATAAAATCAAGAAAATCACTGGAATTGTTACCCAGGGAGCAAAGACACTTGGCAAAGAGATGTTTGTAAGAGCCTATATTTTACAGTACAGTGATGATGGCAAAATATGGACCCAGTACACAGATGATGACAATGAGATAAAGGTACTTCATCAAATATAAAATACACAAATATTTTAATACAACTCTTTGTTTTCTAATCTATTTTTTGTCATTCTGATTTGTTTACAGACATTCAATGGAAACTCTGATAACAATGGTCATGAGAAAAATTACATATACCCTCCAATATTTTCCAGATTTATTAGAATTATTCCGACTAGATGGCAGAATTCTGTAACTATGAGGATTGAGCTGCTAGGGTGTGATTTTGAATGATGACATTCTGCATCAATTTATTAAAGTTGTTTATACAATTGTATTTAATAAATATCTACTCGTAATGGAATATATTACTTTGCTGTGGAATTAAACTTTCTAAGCTAGTACATTCATGTCAGTATTATTATTCAATTCATATCAGTAATAAAATCAGTACTGCACACCGGGCCTCATCAGTTTGATTCAGGCTTTTTTGTGTTCTGTTGTTTGGTTTATTTTGGCATTAAATTATAATTTGTACAGCTCTAATCTGCATATTTTATTCTCCTTTTATCTCTCCACATAGCAGAATCAGTATGCCATGTTGTGTGCCCTGGATTTTTATTGAAAACTGTTATTGCATGTGTTATTGCATGATCTCAATATTTATCAGTCTGTGGACTACTTTAGGCTCAGTGTTATACCCCTACTATGTGTCTCTTTATTTAGGAATAAGGTAGGAACAGTAACCTGGGGTGTAGGTGTGGCAAGAGAATTAGGTGAGGCAGTACACAAATACAACCCCTGGCAAAAAGTATGGAATCACCAGTCTTGGAAGAGCACTCATTCAGACATTTCATTCTGTAAAACAA
>JAYDZG010000010.1:13626978-13637600 GCA_034509265.1 Microcambeva bendego
CAAGGTTCTGGAGTGGCCTAGCCAGTCTCCAGACCTAAACCCTATAGAAAATCTTTGGAGGGAGCTCAAACTCTGTGACAGCCCAGAAAGCTGGCTGATCTGGAGAAGATCTGTATGGAGGAATGGGCCAAAATCTCTGCTGCAGTGTGTGCAAACCTGGTGAAAAACTACTGGAAACGTTTGACCTCTGTAATTGCAAACAAAGGCTACTATACCAAATATTAACATTGATTTTCACAGGTGTTTAAATACTTATTTGCAGTAGTAACACACAAATAAATTATTAAAAAACCATACATTGTGATTTCCGGATATTTTTTTTTAGATTAGGTCTCTCACAGTGGACATGCACCTAAGAGGAAAATTTCAACCCCCTCCATGATTTCTAAGTGGGAGAACTTGCAAAGTTCAAATACTTATTTTCCTCACTGTATATACAAACAAATATATTACCTTAAACACTTAGTATACTCCATACTTGGACAGGGGTAATTTAATTACTATAGAGCTAAAGTATAGAAATCCAATTATTTGGTAAATTTATAGGAATTCCTTTAATTTAAAAAAATATATACCATACCTTTGTCCCTGAGATCCACTGTGCCTAACTGAGGGAATAAGGATGGGGTCATCATCGCTGTCATCTGATTCCTGATTAGTGCAAAGGCGTTGAGAAGAGCCTCGAGTGTTTTGCTCACCCGGCTCAGTCCTTTTACATTCTTCTGCTGTTGGTCCATCCTCTGAAATGGCTAGGTTCTGTGTGCTTCCATGAGAGCTACTTGAGGCCATTTCAGTGCCACTTACCAAGCTGGAGAACTTTGAAGGTATTTGATCTACTAATGTGGCAGAAAAAGAAAAGGAAGATGGCTTTTGATGCATGCTCAATAATCAAGCAAAATAAATCAGTTCATCTGTACACCAGTGTGGTATGGAGAAACTCTAAACCAAACTGGTGTCCAGATGACCCCAGTTTCCAGATTCAACTTTGTGGAGGATGATTCCAGGAGACAATCCTAATTTTAATGTGGAGTGAAAAGTCTAGAATTTTGGTCATATTTTTTTGTCTTCCTTCTAAGAATTTCTGCCTTGTGGTATTGAGATCTGTGTAAAATACGTTTAAGGCCTGTGCAATATAAATAGTATAAAGTGAAGTGAAAAAGTTAGAACACCCATGTCTTTTTAAACACATGTAAACATTAAGATTCATTTGAGCAGTACTAAGATGATAATATAATGAAACAAATAAAACAGAAAACAAATACTTTTAAACACAAGTTGTATAATGTAATGAACAAAAGTTAGGACACCTCATTAGCTTGTGTTTCCCCTTTTGGCTAAAACAACATTAGACATTTCCTATTACCATAAATAATACACTTAATGTAAAAGTAATGTCATAATGTCAGACTTGATGCGGTTATTACAAGCAAAGGGTTTGTAACTAAATGTGACATCTTTTAATTTCAATCTACTTCAAGTTAATCTGTTCCAATACTTTTGCTCACAAGTGAAATGGGTGGGTTCAAACAAAAAGTGCTATATTCTGAACTTTGTATCAGATCCAGATGCAAATACCTGGAAATAAAAGCTAAAATGTTTATCTTTTTCTCATATGCATCTTTTAATGTCAAACCCAAATATTTTTAGTTTACGGCTAAAATAAGGAAATTGGCCTCACTGTTCCAATTCTTTTGGAGGGGACTGTAATCTCCTCCAAAAGTACAGCTGCTCCATATAATGATAAATAAAGCTTTCTGATTCTGAATATGTTATAGTAATAGTTAATAGTTAATGGACAGCCTTTGCTATAACTTCATTAATACATGCAGGAATGTATTCTTATCTTAAGATAATGAAGGCTCAGACAGTCTAAAAACTAGCTTACCAGGTTTGGGCCTAACATCTGCAGGCTCTGAACTCTCTTGAGCCTTGACAGGCTTTTGTCCTTCACCTCCAGTTCTGGAACTTGATGCCAGATTGCTCCTGCATTGAAATGTAAGAAGAGTTAAACATCAATTAATACAGAACATTCTTTTCATTATTCTCCTAACTAACAACACAATTTGCAACAATTATAAAATTATTATATTTAAATTCAAAGGGCAATAGTTTATGACACTATTAATTTTTTTGAGGTACTGGGGATTAAGACCACACCCCACATCATCCCCAAACTGACCGCAATTAAAATATTATTTTCCCTGGTGCAGTAGACAAAAGCAAATTTCGTATCCCATTTTCATTATAAAATCTCATTTCTTAATTGCTTGTCTCTCTTTACATCGATGGCAGGAAGACCTGTGCATCTTTTGAGAATGGTCTGGTCGACTGTTTATTCTAGTATAGGTTTGTCCTACTTTTCGCCCTATTTCAAACAGTTTATTTGATTTTGTGTTGTACTGTCCCATTAACTCTGCCATTTGTTTTAAAATAGTGAGAGGATGTTTGGGAAGGCGTCTCTGGGGGGGGGAGTGTGCCGCATGGTGGTCATATCTTCAGTGGATGTTCTAGCCTGGAGTTCCAATATGGTTTGAGATCCATAAACCTAATAATAGAGCAACCTTCTGCAGAGAATATGAAAATGTAGTTTGATGAATATAGTTGAGTGAAGTCCAAGTGGTCTTTTTTTTATAATGATTTTCAAATAGGGCCTGGTGAACTGTATTTAACCTGTTCCCACAGAGCAGTGTTTACCAAACCTTTTCTACTGTGCCCCCTTTTTGTAGATGTTTTGCCTGTACAAAAGAACGATGTTTTTGTCTTTTAACCAGAACAGAGCCAAAAGATACGGGTCCCCTCAAAAAGCTGTAATTCTTAACACTAGTTAATTTGCCTTGCTTTCAGTAACTCCTGGGAGGAGCATCTGCATAATCTCAAGGAGCAGGACTAATATTGCATTCAAAGAAATTCCGTCTAGCAAGGTCTGCAATAACCTACCTTGTCTACATGTTACAAGGGACTATTCAGTGTAAGCCATTCAAGTCAGCCCATCACCCATGGCCAAGGGTCAGATCGGAGGAGGAGGCATCTAATATGCTCTAATAATCCCCGTTTTGTTTTTTTGTTTGTTACTGTTACACATTTAAGGCCCCAAGTCTAAGAGGCAATATAACACAACATTATTGTTGCACTTTTTACAGGCCTCAATTTGTAGTTAAACACTAGTGTGAATTTTCTGGATTGATAACGGCAAGCATGATTTTACGCCTGTGCAAATTCTGCCCTTTGAAGTCTTGTTCTATGAATTGCAAAGCCATTAAGCTTGCATATATGTCAAATATTGTGCTTACCTCGGGTATTGTTATTTATAACTGTTATTTTCTGTTTATATTTTCAGTTCAAACTGTGTATCTGGTTTGAGAATTTCCTTTGTTGGTGATTCAATTACAAAAAACCTTTTCCAGTTGTCACAGGCAAGAAACATTTGCCATGTCATAATATATAATTTTATTTCTGGGCTTTGATTAGATTCCATTATTATTCATTAAATGTTTATTCCTCAAACTGCCTACCCAACTCAAAGCCTATCAAATGAGTACACAAACCACAGAACTTCAGCAGGGATGCACCACAGTTACAGAAGTGATACACAGTAATAATATGTAAAAAGATAATGTGTTGGAGCAACAACTGATACAGAAGAACATTCTGAAGTGTCATATTACTTTTCCACCAGAGACACAAGTCAAGAAAACCAGATGCTCCATTGTCATTCACTCATTTCTGCACTTCTAGTTGTGTCAGTACAACAATGAAAAAAAAAAAAAAGTTAAATGCCACTATACTAAAACTGGACTAGTTAGGAAACCATTGTTACTTAGCATACAAACAATTAACATTACTCTTTATTAAACAAAAATAAGCCATACATACATTTTATGAATAAATTCCACCAAGTTCCCTTGGCCCAGGCTCATCTCATGAATCACAAGACAGCAGAAATGTATGCCATGATTAGCTGAGTCTACATATAAGCTTGCTTTAAGAGTTTTCCCATACCTAAGCTAAAATAGAATATAAAGACTGTTATAAGCAAAAGATACCAATGCCAACTACTGATATGGTATGGGGATGCATTTGTTTCCATGGCATGAGTGGAATGTGTCATATGTAATATGGATGCATATATTGGATTCTACAGCAGTCATGACTTAAGTGCCCTTGAGCAAGGCACCTTATCACTGCTCCCTGGCTAGGGCTGCCCACCACTCCAGGCATGTGTGCTCACTGCCCCTTAGTGTTCACAAATTTGTATATGTGCGTTTCACTGCACGGATTGAGTTAGATTGCGGAGGACACATTTCACTGCACAGTGACAAAAAGAGTATTGTAAATCTAAAAAAATAAGATTGTAAAACTTTATTTTTGAATCAATAATTGAACAAATTGCTCAATGTGGCAGTGAAGTGAGGGGTTTGCTTACACAATATCAATTTAATAATTAAGACAAACATCCATTAGAGATCATACACAGAGTTCTGTAAAAGCATCCAAAAAATGCACAAAACGAACAAGGGCAGAATTAGGATGATTTCCTCTCATTATAAACATACAGAGATGAGCAATCAACTTCTGGAAATATCAAGAGAATGACCCCCAATCTTATTATAAAGCCCTGAAACACAGCCCTGGAGTCACTGCACCAATACACTACTAACACACAAACACAAGAATTTCTCAGGAACTCAATTAGAATACACCAAATGACACACAAACTCAGAATTAAATATCTAAATTATTGGGAAATAGACTATCTGAGCACAGTATCTGACTAAAGTATCTGGCTAAAAAGCTCCCTAACAAGGTACAGACAGAGTGCACACAAGCTGGTTGTGGAGACGGGGTGCCACACCTGGTCCTGGTTACTCTGAGAGAAGAGGCTATGCCAGCACTGTACTATCATTACAGTAGACACAGAGCTTAACTTCCTCACCCAGTGTATCAGGTATGATTCACCAAATTCACCAAATGACCAAATTTAATGTAATCACATCATCCCACACTAGCTGCACTGTATACACACACACACACACACACACACACCTGTCACCACGTGAGGAGCAGTGGATAATACATACAAACGATTTTTGTAATGAACACTTTGCTTTTATTGTAATTGTATCATATTATAGTTCAGTTTAACTATTTCATAGTTTTGTATCTTTAAGTGTTTTTGAAGTGTTTTTTTTAATTGAAATTAATTTTGTTACAATTATTACTGACCCTTGATAATATGAAAGCCCTTATTTGTTATGCCAATAAAGATACTTATGAGTTGGAGTTAAGCAATAAATGGTTGTAAGGCAGTTGTAAACCCTATGGGGGTAACAGCCTATGGACCCACACCTGTCATGTGAGCAAAGCAGTATTGTGGTTTGGTAAGGGTGAAAATTTCACAAATACTGTGTAACTTGGGTGTGTCAATGTGTTCTGTTAGAAAGTATATTATACATTTTTATTTACATGTTTGAATCCCAGAGTGAAAGTCAAGTTGCCTCCAAGCCGACACATCTAGCGGCAAGCAAAAATCAGTGCAAAGACCATGTCATGTGAACGAGAGTGAAACTGCTTGGAGCGTGTTACTGATAAGCTGCTTTCTCACCACTCATCTGTGAAATCTAGTTTAATGGTGCTTGTGGTGGTGCCTTCTGTGCTGTAGTGCAGGCTGAGTACTGGCTCAGGTGTGCCCATTCCTGTTGACATTTGGTCTGTGCCCAAGCATGCTGACCCACTACTACTGCTGGCAGATTCAGGAGATGCTGGGGATGCTGCTGGTTCTATATGTTGAGCAGAGGCCCTGCCGAGGTGATGTCTCATATCACAGCTTCCAGTCCCTGATGCTTCATTGCTTCCTGATATAAAATATATATTTTGTCAACAACATTGAACAGGAAACAAAACCAAGTATATGAGTAAGTGTAGTTCTTATGTTAAACAAAGATACTGAAGTGACATTAATGTGATTCCTTGAAAAGAAGCTTTTTACTATTCACATGATCCCAAATAAACTATAATATTTGCTTCCATTTGAAATTAGAAAATAAGTTAATATTAATCATATGCGCTGTCACTTTTGTTGTTGTCATAACCACCATGTTTCACCCATAAAATGGCTCAAAGCTAGGCAATTGTTCTTAACCTGATATATTTGAACCTACAAGCAGGGTAAGGGATCTACAAAAAAAATCTACGAAAAATCTACAAAAAAACTACAAAAAGATCTAAAAAATGCAAAACCTGTAATATATATACTGTATAGATATACTGTAATTTTCGACTGATACAAATTTTGGTTTTTCACAAAGTTTGTGACCACATTTTTCAATTTTTTCAAATTTTTGAGATCTAGAGAGCCAACTTTTAGTGTTTTCTCTACTGAGCCACTTGTTTATCACCAAAGTTTATCCTGAGGGATATTTTTACACCATTTTACACTCTTCAGAACATTTTAGAGTTAAGGCAGAAAACCTCTTAAAACAAAAAAACTGCCAGGAGCGCATACTTTTATTTCAGTAATGAGAGTTGGTAGAGAAAGCTTTAAACACATTAAGTTAACAGTTTGTGCATTATTGACATGTATAAAGCACAAATTTAGTAACAACAAAACACATTTTTGAAAATGTAAAAAGTAGATTAAAAATAATTAAGTATTTTAAATAGCTTTACAGAAATCAATGAGGCTGATTGTAAAGGAAGTAAAACAATTGCCTCACTGTGAAACAAAGGACTTGTGTCACCATCAGAAAATCAGCAAAGATCAGTGAGTAAAAGACAATGATAAAAGGAAAAGGAGGCGAGAAATTAGTGACGCACCCTGTTGCTCATCCAGTGTCATGGATCCAAGCTGTTTGTTTACCACAGATGAAGATAAATCTGAAAATCAAACAAAATGTACAAAGCAAACAAATAAAAAAATGACGAACAAATAAAGGGCAGCCTTAAATCCATAGCCAACATTGCACAAAGCAATTACATAGCAACACACACACAATTCAAACATAAGAAAAATCTGTCCCTCATCAAAACAATTATCCCAAGTCCTATGTTCCATGTAAACTAATTAATCTTAATGACTTATTGAAAATAACATAAAAACATTATGGGCCCAATTTCTGGCGAGCCGTCAACCAATCGCCACGCAGCTTGATTTAGGGGCATGGCAATGTGTCTTTGCTATCATTACGACGGCTATCTTATCCACAGTGCAAAACGCGCAAAGGGTGTGTATTAAGTCTCTTAATTATTTGTGTATGTGTTTTGGGCTCAATGTGCAATAAACCAATCAGCAGAGTCTGGTGTGGTCTGACTGTTCAGGAGAGGAAACTGACCTGCTCATTCACACTGTGAAGGTGCACAAGCACTTCAGTGATAGAGAAATTAGTCAAACACAGTGATAAAATAACTCCTTAAAATGTCCAAAAACAATATGATTGTGCACCAGCACACTATTAATAATTTAATGCCCTTTTATATAAACACCTATTTATCAAATCATTTCCATTTCCAATCCCTTTACTTACCAGGCTACAGGTCACCCCTGTGCTGTGGTCAAAATTACATAGTTATGTACAGAAAATAAAAAGGACAAAGCAATTAATGAATTGCTTTAAATTTGACAGAGATTTTCGACCAAACAAGTTGTGTGTTTTACAGAGGGCATCAGATGAATTACAGGCCTGGTGCTACTTTACAAACCCTGTCCATTGTTTTTCTTATACTATCAAAGACATAATAAAATCCAAGCTATTCTATAGTTCATGTAACTTAGAAAAAATTAGTTGACTGAAGCCAAACACAAAAAGAATTGAAGACATGAAGTTTATTTGGAATAAGAACTTGTAACTCAGGAAGTATATATAGAGGGAGTGCATTGGGAATCGGGAATCCTGAACTGTATAAAATGTGAATAGAGATTTACTTATCTCTCTAAATCTAAGTGTGATAAAATAAAAAGGTGTCAATAAGTTCAAACATATGATAAACTTAGAATCATATGCATGTATGCACATATTAAAAAGGTATAAATAGAGCTTCAAATACAGGCAGCAAGCCACAGCAATGAAAGTCAAGAGAGCAGACTTGGGATACAGTTGTTGTTAACATTAGTGGCACCCCTAAATATTTCAGAATATATTTAACATGGTGTACTTAATACATTTGACACACAAACTTACATGCTACATGCTTCATTCAGTAAGGCAAAAAGCATGTAAAAATAAAAAAAGAATTGAAGCTGTTGTTTCCAAAGGTTGTGCAACTAAGTATTGGATTGTATTATACTGACTTTAACTCCGTCCATGTCCTACATTATTGTTTCTTCTTAAATACATTTTGAAAATGCAAGCTCCAACGATATAAAGTTAGTACAATTTTTTTTTGAAGATACTGGCTTTTTATAAAAAACAAATCAAGGGGGGCCATAATATTGCCTACAACTGTACATTAACTGGACAGGGGTTAAAGCAGGGCAGGGTTCATGACCAGAAAAAAAACAGTAAGTAACCTGCTAGGGGTGCACTCTCTAAGGCAGCATCCTGCGTTTGTCTCACTGGCACTTCAGAAGCTGACTGATGACCATACCCAGGGGGGTCATTTAGAAGCAGCAGTCTCTGTAATCGCCTACACACTAAACTCACCGGCAGCCTGCGAGGGCCATTTGCTGGCAGGAAAGCAAAGAAAGAAAGTGGTATGAAAAAAGGGAAATGCAGAAAAAAAAGAAGCACTACTGACTAAAATACCACCATTTTAGGAACATGTATCTAAATCTGAGAAAACAGACAGAAGTAAAACTTAGTAAAAAAAAATAGTATTTCTTTTAAAAAAATTGTCCTGGAACTACCAAAATTTAAACTAACATACACACACGTCCAGTAATCTGAGCATACCCCAACCCCTTTTAGTGACAATTCTTGCCTGCATGTCTGTTCCCCTAAGCTAAAGATTTTTCCCTGAAAAATCCGCATTTTTTTATTTCTCAAGGTACAGCACTCGAAACAATGTGAAAAAAAAATCAACCCAAGTACAAGACTTGTTACCAAGGTATCACACAACTGTGGCTAAAAGCAACTAATAGGATCATCACAAATATGTAAGATGGCCAAATTAACGGTAACAACAAATAAAAGACACTAAACATCTGCAGAGCTAAGAACTAGATGTCACAATCAGACATGCTGCTCTAGCCATCTGCAACAACACAATTCTTGGATAAAGGAAAGCTAGGGAACACTCAGAACAAGCTGCAATGCACAAGCAGAATCCTAACCCCAACCCCACCAACTGGACCAGCCACAAGAGTACTTGTTAGAACACATTTTGTATTTCATTTTTATAATTCTTCATTTTAGAAACTTTTGAGCAATCATATTTTACTTTGTGTCAAATATGTCTGAATCTTCAACTTTGAGTTTAGAACACATTAGTACACACCACTCAACTTTGAGATACAGATCTTTTGCTCTTTAGTTATTCTTTACACACACACACACACACACACACACACACACACACACACACACACACACGGGACATAGTGTCTTATTTTAGGTAAATAATGTGGTGCAGACCATATACAATGTGTTGAGTAGATGCTAATATGTTGGAAATTCACCATCTAAAATGTTGGAAATTCAGATGTGTGTGCATGTACTGTAAGTGTTCTTTAACAATAATAGAGACAATTTGATTAAACATCTGATATACTTCATATATAACTCTATATAAGTCATGCCATTACATAACTAGATAATCCTAGAGTAAAATGTTAATAATGGGTAGCATATTTGCCTCACAGCAAGAAGGTCCTGGTTTCAATCTCTAGGATGTCCGAGTCCTTTTTGTGTGAAGTTTGCATGTTCTCCCTGTGTCTGCGTGGGTTTACTACGGGGTTTTCCAGTTTCCTCTTGCACTCCAAAAACATACAATTGAGGTGAATAGGAGATACAAAATGGTCCATTACTGTGTTCAAAATAACCTGTGTACAGGTTAAACTTGTGTAGTGAATTTGCATTATGTCTTTAATATGTCAAAGTAAAACAGAAGTGTGTGTTAAGATAAAGTAAAAGGTGATTTTTTTAAATACAAATAATATTTAATTGAAAATATTTATTATAACAAAGAAGGTCTAAATTTCCAACATTTTAGAGTACTCCACATTTACACTGCTACACTACACTGCTACAAGTCCCATCCAAGAGGTTGGATGTTTATGTTTATTAAGCTGTACAATTTACACTGCAAAAAAATGCTGTTGAATAACAGCCAGTGTAGCAACAGTGTTACTGTCTACTGTAAAATTTACTGTAATTTAATAGCCAATCTGGACAGTATTAGACTGTTATTCTGAAAAACAGCTCTGCTCAGACCTGTGATGAACATCTTTGATATACACTCACTTGCCACTTTATTAGGTACACCTTGCTAGTACCAGGTTGGACCCCCTTTTGCCTTTAGATCTGCCTTAATCCTTCATGGCATAGACTCAACAAGGTACTGGAAAGTACTCTCCTCAGAGAGACTGTGCTGACTGTGGAGGCCAATCAAGTACAGTGAACTCATTGTCATGTTCAATAAACCAGATGATTCGTGCTTTATGACATGGCGCGTTATCCTGCTGGAAGTAG